>RJWH01000218.1:1017937-1103998 GCA_004363575.1 Solenodon paradoxus | reverse complement strand
TTTTTTTTTTTTTTTTTTTTTCTTCCTCTGTTCCCTGTCTGAGTGAGAAATGGCACTACATTAACCAAGTTCTTTTTACAGGGGACCACAAGGCATGGTCCCATCCAACTTTTTGCTGCCATGGAGGCCATAGGATTCAAACCAGAGAGGCTTAAGTGTGACATTCCCCTCTCTCCCTCTCACTTTAGCTGTGGGAAATGGGAAATGAATAGGGCAAACTCTTTGCTTGCCTGAAGGCTTATAATTGAGAATTTGGGGCTCACCCTGGTGGAATAGTGGTCAGGTTAGTTGCCTTCAACTTGTGTAGCCCACATGCATCCCAAGGACCTGGGTTCAGGTCCTGGGGCCAGGGAGAGCAACCAAGATGAACAGCTAAAAATAAATAAATAAATAAATAAATTAAATGAATGAATGAATGAATGAATAAAAACAAATAAATAAATAAATAAAGTGCTTCTTCCTCCTGTCTCTTCCTGCTTGCCTTTGCTATTCCTGCCTGCATGACTCCTCAAAAAAAAAAAATAAAAAATAAAATTCGATGGACTTAAAAGTACATAGAAGAGGGTGGAGTCCTGGACTGTATACATTAAGAAGACTTCTGATTGTGTTGTGCTTTTTCTGTTGTGTAGTTTTTGTCTTCAGTGTGAATTGCAGATTTCCAGAAGGCTTGGAGATTGTTGGACTATTAAGTCTATTGTCAAAAAAAAAAATAGTGAAACGCTAAAGCTGTTTCCCCATTACCAACTCAAATAAGAATTTAGTTTCCTCCTATAGAATCTTTTCAGCAACTGGCAGACATGGTGACAAACGGCTCAGATAATTTTTATGCTCTCTGTGTGTGTTTCTGTTTCACAGCAAATCATGCCTTCCTACTTTAATGCTACAGCAAACTTTTCTGAGGTATCTGCAGCATTGTGTAGGTGAACATCCATGCATGCACACCTGCACTTAGTCAGATTCCTTTGCAAGCACAGTCTTTACTAAAATGGTCCATGAACAATTTATCTGAAAGGACCAGTCACCTGCCTCTCCACAGTCCTTAGGGCCATTGCAGTCTGGTCCCACTCTACTCCCCCCATCTGCAGAGCTACAACGGATTGATGAGGACTGAGGAATACTGGCTGTGAATGTTCTTGTCAGCCCATCCTGAAGAACAAAGGAAATTTGGGCTACTTTTTAATTCTACCCTCTCAGCTCATCAACACTTGGTTTGCATTAAAATGTAAGAACATTACACTCCACACTGCTAATAATCAGAAAGTACTGCTTTGAAGTTTGTCTATTTCTCAGCTACTACCCATGACAGATGTTTGCCAGAGAAAAACTCAGGGGGCATTTTCCTGTGAACATTTTGGCTGAGATTGGTAACCAATGTGGCACATAATATTTCAGCAATATCTGGAGTCATCAGGAAATAGCAGTGACTTATTTATCTCCCATCTTGCTCCTTGCAAGTTCCCCACCACCACCGGCACGACCTCTGAAGACACGCATTAATTTCACCTCGGTATTTCTATAGCGTCAATTAATAAAAACTGACTACGTTTTCAAGAAATGTACATGTCCTGATAAATGAGGGTTCTGACTTAATTGCTCTGTAAATTAAGAGCTCACAGTTGTGACAATAGAGAAGAGTTTTAATATTTAAAAACTCATTAAATTTGTGTACTTTTAGAATAATTAAAGTCACAGGACCACTTTAAGGAGCTAATTTCAGTTTCGTTCTTAAATGTATATCACAGTTGAGAACAATTCATCTGTCAAAAGAAGAAAAAAAGAAGTTGGGCAATTTTATGAATCACTGAATTGAGTTACTTTTTGTCCTGATGGGTAATAGACTGGTTTATTCCTCATTCTTTTTCTTTTCTTTTCCTAGTGGCAATGACTGAATGAAACTTTGAAGAATGAGGGTTTTAAGGTCAGTTATCTGTTTACTCAAAGAGAAAGAACCAAAGGTAAAGGTCACTTGATTTGTAGTTTGTCTTTATTTTAAAAAATAATTTGAATTGAACTATTTATTTGGCAACTGATGACTTTCATTTGAAGTATGCTTTAATTTTTAAAACTAATTCTTTTTTTTTTTTTCTTCAGGGAAAAAGCCCTGTTGTTTTTGTTTAGGACTTACAGCTGTGTGAAGATCTAAATGCTTAAATATGTGTGATGATGACAAGGTTTGAAAGGATCCTGTGCAAACCGCAAATCCTGATGATTATAACAGGGAGTCTCTCTAAAGAGTCCACGTCTAAACTCCCAAATGCCCACTAACTACACAGAGTGGAGATGTTTTCCCCTTTAAATCAGAAGTTCAACTTTAAAAGTGATGATGTGCTTCCAGAATGATCTATGATTTTCCAATCTAGTGTTAACAATGGCAAAGGAATCTAATTCCAAGTAGATGAGACTTCTCTGTCATCTTTGCACCATTCATATGTCTTACTCCTCAGGTCCACGTGTCACTGTTAGTATTGTCATCAATATTCAGTCAATGATTAACTTGACACTCAATCTGCTCAGTTTTCAGAGATCACTGGATATCTTGAAGTGTAAACTCTGTTGAAGGCAAACAGAAAAAACTGTGTCTGGCATTGGCTGCTGGAAATGTATGGATCACTTTTAAAGGAATATTTTCATGTGAACTTGCTATTTCTGAAAATTGAAACAAACAAACAAAAATCCCAAAAACCTGGTGGGGGAGCTTTTGATTAAAATGGAACATTGATTGGTCTTCAGATGACACCAACTATGAAGAAGATGTGTGTACAAAAAAGAAGATACTCCTTATAAAGCAGTGTGTTCTAACAAGCTTGAGGAAATGAAGTGAATTTTCTACGGTATGGAACCGCAAGAGAAGCATAGGGAATATTCTTTAAATGAAAATGATTTCACTTATTGTCTATGAAAGATAAAATAGATGAATGTGGTAGCAACCCCATGATGGTGTCCCTGTGCCATTCAAGTAGAAGAAATTGTAAAAATGCAGTGAAGAGTGGGTATGGAATGCACACATGGAATAAAATCTTAAGCGATAAACCATTTTTTGTGTGTGTGCCATCGATTCATTATCTCAACCCTATTTAATGTCTTTCTGTCTTAGACTGGGGGCTATCATTCTAGAGTTATCAACTATATGAAAACTATTATATTAAAATGCTCTCACAATGAATCCCATGGGATTGGGGAAAGCTATGTTGCAAATGGGATTTTGCACCGTGTGAATTGCCAATCCCAAAAGATTGTGAAATCCTGTGGCTAGGCACAGGTTCCACAATATGTGCATTTGTGAAAAGGGAATGTCATCCCTACATATTATTTTTACCTTTGGCAAGAGTTTTATAAAATTTCAGAGCATATCACACTCAAAAATACTCCTATAAGGGTGACAAAATTGAAAATGAAATCTCTCTGGATGCCTTACTACCATGCATTTATTAATTTGTTCTATATGAATTTCAGTCTTATGTGACCTGGAAAATAAGTGAAAACTACAAATTTCAAGTCATTTAAAGACATTAATCAATTAAAAACAATAATGCAATAAATATTACCATTAGCATTAGAAAGAGAAATGGAATTTAAGAGGAAGGACAACAGAAGAAAGAGCGGGGAAGAAAATAATGGAAGATCAAAGTGTTCTTTCTCTCTTTAGCTTCTGTTTTAAATATAAACAGTTGAGAAGGGAAGAGAAATTGCCTTGGAGTAAGAAGCACATGATGAAGACTAATCCGATACTGCAATGCACAGATCCACGTGCCCTGGCAGAAATGACACTTCAGATATTAAAGGACAGAGGAAACACAGAATTGTCCATGTTTGATGATTACTTTGTTACAAAGCAGAAACTAGAAACAAAAAATTGGTTAAATCTAACCACATCATAGTTTGCCTTACCTACTTTCCGATCCCCTTGGAAGTCTTCGTTTCACAACCAACTTGATGGGCACGTGGAAATGTGTCTCCATCCACCAGGAGGCAGAAAGAAACCCTTTGATTAGTGGGAGATCTGGGGACTTCAACTGTAATTTTGAATCCTCATCATTTGCATAGCCTTTTCACAGTCATATCACTCACTAGAGACATATCCATAGAGACCTCTTGAAACCCCAGATTTTTATGGAAAGCTCTGAACTTCACTTTACCTATAAACTTTCCTGCTTTAAAGAAATGTGGTAAAGGAGCTAAGTGATATACTTGGTGGTCTTCATATTTCCCTGAATTTGTCTTTTGAGGCATAGAGGCATCCTTTTTTTGGTGTCTTTAAGATTCCTTGGATGTTAACTCTGTCATTCTTTCACAAGTACACCCAGGCAAGTCTATTAAAAGTTTTAAGGTCTACCATTTTATAAGGCCTTTTCACTGAAACTCTTCTCTAAAAGAGTCAGTTTCTTCATCCTGCTGTACTCATGAGTGACTTCTGTTGTTCATGATGTCTTTCTTGTGATATTGGTTGGGAAGTGAATAGCTTCTTGGAAAGAATGGACTTACTTGGTGTAATGGCAAGCTGTAAGCCCGTCGTGTGCTCTTCCTCCCACTTCATACAGTATGGAATGCTCAGTGGTCATGATCTTTCACAATGGCAAAATCAAAGAACCAGTAGTCATTTCAGGAAAAAGCCTTCATGTTGGAAATAATTATAAGAACTACAACTGATATACACTCAGGGGAGCCATAAAATGTAGTTTTCTCTGTTGGTGCCAAGGGTCTAGCCAAAGAGAAATATAATCCTTCGGCATCTGAACAAGAGGAAAAAAATTCTGACACAGGAATGGTCATTGGAGTTGGTGGTTCACCACATTTCTGAACAGATTACATCTGTTGACCAGCCCTAAATCCTACTTAACATATGAAATCTGATGAGCGATCACAGTCTGAATTAATAGATGTGAAATGGATTGAGTTTAATTAGCACGTTTTTGTGATTCCATGTTGAGGATTTGGCCTTTAAAGAAAACTCGAGCCACATTCAGTAGCACAAACACTATACTACAAAGAAATTCAAAAAGAAAATCATAATAAAAAACATAAACCCCATGGAACTCCACACACACACACAAAATCCCAAAACCCATATGGAGGAAGCAAGTCAAAAAAGTATAGTCCTTAGAATTTAGTCTAACTATCTGCCAGTATAGCATATTGATATTATTGAATCGCAGAACCTATGATCTTTCCAGAAGAAATAAAATAATAAAACAAATCCAGGAAATTTCAAAACAATCCTTCTTTCATTCAAAAAAAAGTTATAAATTAAGTTCTCTAGACTGTTGGGGATAGAATGTTCTCTAGAATGTTTTCTGGTGTGGATGGACTTTTGCCAAGTTCTAACTCTCTGGAAGTGGACCCAATGTGCACGCAGTCACATTCCCTTTGTGGTCCATTATCTGTTCCTTGGAGGTTCCTGTGACAGGTCTATTCCTTAATGACTTTCTGGAAACGGCATTAATTAGAAACACACTACATGCACTTTAACACATGGTGTTAAAGTGATAAAATCCTCTCATAAACGCCATAATAAAATCCATAACAAAGAAATTCTCCAATAATATATATATTACATATGTATAATATATTTATTACATATATACACACACATACACACACCACAATATGGTCAGTAGTTCAATCCTTCCTAAAATTATGTAGTCATATACACGCAATAAAAAGTTTACTTTATTCAGGGTCTTTTGGTTTATCATCATTCATCTCAATTTTCTTTAATATTCTAACATCATTGATATAGCTCTTTTTTTTCCTTTTGCTCTAAAAACTATACAGTTTTAAGATTTTGATTTTTAGGAATTTGTGTTTTCTTTTACAAATAACAAAGAGGAGGGCCCCAAAACCCTTACTTTGTAAGTCAAAATGATGCTTCAAGTTGGGCATCAATAGACCATGGGCTTTGAGGTTTTTTTTTCTCAGATGGATTTGTACTGATCATTTTCTTTGTATCTTACATTATCTTGCCTATTTTCCCCTCCGCTATTTTTTCTCAACAATAACATCTATGTGTAGTCATTAGAACTGGAACAAACTGAAATGTACAGGCCAAATTTGACAGGAGTATTCATGATTTGGGCCCCAACAGGTTCTATTTTTTATTCAACCACAGGTGCTATATGCATCTGACTCTCTAAAAACATTATTATTTCATTTGGATCCCTATTGGATACTACAAACTTATGTTCAAGAGTTATCAATATAGTCAAAAATTCATCCATGGAGTTATTAAAGGTAGTTTCTCTGGAAGAACAGCACAGGCACATCAAATCAATTATATGTACAGCTGTCTAATTGCTTGCACATTTGAGGCCATTTACAACTATCCCTAAAAGGGACAGAGGTAAATTCAACCCTTGGTGTCTTGTGACTATGATGAACTCACGGCTTTTCTGAGGATTGACCTTGCTAGTTTTATAATTCCGGAGGCATTTGTATCTATTTTGGGGTGCTGCTGGACTTCCAGTGTTTTAATTGTAAATACGTTTTAATGTTACCCAAATAAGACACAATTGAAAAACCTCAGAACAGGTAATGTTTATTTGATCTAAAACAAATTCAGTTCAAACTCATGTAGTTTAACTACACAATAATAGAACCAACGGTGATGTTTTGATGAGATGCAGAAATTTAGAAGTAATACTCAGATGTAGTTTTTATTTTTAGCAGTGCATCTTGGACTCCTGGAATGGAGAAAATTCCAGGCACTATGTTGATTTCTGTACAAATTATGGACACAGTTCAAAATTTTTTTGAGAAGAAAACTTAATCATCAAAAGCTTTGAACAGATGAACAAATTAACTATAATTTAGATAGTAATTCTATAGAAGCAACTGTTGTATGGTAAGTTCTTTGCAAATACCCAGAAGGTTAGGGTATGCTTCTCTGTATAGAAGCTGAATTCCAATGAAATCTTGAGACTTTTATTTTTAATATTATATGACTATACAGTTTTTCCCTGAAATTGTGGTGTGCCCAGCTGCCTTGCTCAATTGTCCCCCTTTTCCCGATCACGCACAAACCAAAGGATTGTGCCTGAGACAACAACTAGCAGAAAGGCAGAGAAGTGATTATTAAAATTCTAAACAATCCATTCACCTCATCCTCTTCAGTGTTCATCTTTTGGATTCTACTGTCTCTTCTTTTGACATAAAATTTCTGAAGGAAACAGCTTGCAGATTTCATCTGTCATTAACTTAAATTCAATGGTTTGAGTTATTCCCCTTTCATTTCTTTTGGTGGTATGATCAGTGCCTTCATTAGTAATCAATCGATTTAATAAATGTGTGTGCATATTTGCTATCATACACAGCATTCTAAACAACATATCATATAACTCGTGCAGTTTCCAAATCCTGATTATTTAAACAAAAGCAGATTTTACCTCTGCAAATCTGTACCAAGATTTCCAACAACCAATGGGAAAAAAAAGAAAAAAGAAAAGACAAATGGTTATTTGGTTTCGATCTAACATGTGCATCTTTCTGGTCTTAATAATTTCCCTCTGTTTGTTTCCCATTAAAAGGAGGTGGTTAGACAATCCAATGTGAACATTTATGAAAATTCACAACTTTATTTTGTAGAATGCTTAATTACTTGATACCGCTTTTAATTCATCCAGATCCTAGTATTATTTAGACCAGAAATTGCTGTGTAACTCAGTTGTATTCTGAAGTTGGAACTGGGAAAACTTCATCAGTTTCTCAGGGTTTCCTTGCTGTCAGAAATTTCCTTTTAAGATGTACTGATAAAATGTTGATTGCCTAGAAAACAAAGTTGCAATATTCATCACTTTGTGAGCACCATGACAAATTACAGAGCATTGTTGTTTAAATTAAATGTTAAAGTAGGTTAGTCCAGACATTTATAACGGTGCATGTAATTAGCCCCAACACGATGAAATATCAACAAATTAACTGTTTTTGAAGAAAAAAAGTAATATTCAAAATATTCCCCTATGAGCACTGGGGGCCTTTAAATATATGATGTCACAGTCTGGAGGCTTTGTCATGTTCAGTAAATTAGCATGGTCTAACCACAGCAGAAAATTTCCTTGAGCTGCAATAAAGACTAAATGCTTTCAGACTCCCATGATCCTTTGTAGTCATCATTTTAAAGCACTGCCTTAGTGAGCTAAACCTGTAAAGTTTTCTTTTGAGCGGCTGTGAGTTGATTAGATCTATTTCAGCCTAGTAGTGGTAATAGGCTCCTCTCTGCGAAACTGCTTACCCTCTGCTCCCCCCGGCAGCTGGAGAGACTGGAATTAATCAGGTCTGCTGGGGACTTCCTCAGCGTCTCGGCAGGCCAGCGACTCTGGAATCATTTACCACAGAATCTGACTGTCAACTCTTTGTCATTTAGGCTTTTGATTATGCTTTCGTTCTTTCTCTTTTTCTTTCCAGGAAAGAAGAAAAAAAAAAAAAAAAAAAAAAAGGAAACGGATGACAGATTATCCCAATGTAGAATTTTACTAGTAACTGATAGAGGTATCTGTTATCACCTTTGATCTGCCCTTTAAAAAACAAAGGTGTGTGCTAAGAGAGCGAGGACCAGCTATTCAAATTAACTTTTCTCCCCCTTATTAAGATATGTATCCAGTTAAAGAAAAGCAAACTCTCTTAGGTACATCTTTTGATCTGAAATAGGATAAATTTGGAGATCTCAGTTTTGAAGGATCTTTATGATTTCTTCATTCAGAAGCTTTCCACAAAATGTTTTACCTATGTCTCTAGCTCAATTTGTCTGTTTCAACATGTGCTGAACCACTTCTAAAAACACAAAGCCTATTAGCATTCACCGCCAAGCACTTCCAAGTACCAATTGAAATTACAAAGAAACAGATTCAAGTCCACATAAAAATCTATGAATCTAATTTCAGTATTTGCTTTTCTCAGATGCAAATATCTTGATAATTGAGCTGGATGATTTTGTACTTAAAATTAAAAAAATAAAATTCCCATAATGTCATCACAAAAATAAACCACCCAAATCAAAGTACAATTTCACATTTAGAATTTTATCTCGGGGCAACTTTTTCTTCAATTTAGCAACCATGAATATTTTCTCTTATTTGGGCTATGTAATTGTTTGACAGTGCTCTCCTTCGGAGGGAAACAAATACCCAAAAGATAGAGTAAAGACATTTAAATATCTTCTCTAGGGTATAACCATAATAATTATATGTAAATGCTGGGAATTAATGTTTCTAAAATTGTGATACATAATATTCTAGGATGAATTCAATCCCCCTAAAAGTATCTTTGCAAACAATATTTTCTTTCACCTAATTGGTATGAAGACTGTAATGACTCAAACAGAAATACTGTATATTGTAAATGCCAAGTGATGTAATGAATACATTGGTATCACATGGCATATACCAGCAGAAGTGTTACTGAAACAGACAACAGACTAAATGTGTTTACCTTATGACATGAATGCCCTGCTTTCTGTATGAATTTTCAGAGCCCCGCAACAAGTTTCAAATAAGGAATTGTGAATTCTGGAGGGTTCTTGGGTTCTATATGGCATGGAGCTGACTCATTTGTTCTTCTGACACTGTTTATGTCTGGTTGAGCCACAAATAGACGTGCAGACAGCATAGATTCGAGGGCTCATTTTCCATGTGTGTTTGGTGGGTGGAGAGTGGGTACCTCAACTTCTCCCCCGAACTCAGGGGAGAACAAGAGCTCATGGAAAGCCCTAGAATAAAAAAGGCACAAGGTTGAGCGAAATGGTGTCGACATTTTTGGCATATGCATTTCAGAGACTTACATTTTTTTTTAAAAGGGGATTCGAACCCTACTTCAAACCATGCGAACCTAAATGAATTGTCAGAGCTTTGCGCTTTTTGTTTTGCTCTTCTTTCCTGATCTCCCTGCCTCCATCCCTCTCTCTGCCCCTGGGCTCCTGTGTCTGCCCCTGGGCTCCTGTGTCTGCTTCGGCCATCGACATCTCCTTGCTGTCTTCTATTTGGGTAGGCAAGATGGCCAGGTGCCTCCCAAGGGTCTTCACCTACATTGCTCATTAGCTACCCTTCAGATGGAAAAAAATCATCCTGCCACAATGTTCTCTGTGGTCCCCGCAGGGCCTGGAGAAGGTGATTTCTCTGCTGCGCTCAGGTGTCCCAGACATCAGGGCTGCAAAGGGATGCTGCTTGGCTAATTTGGCATTAACCCCTCCCAACAATGCAGCATGCGTTTGACAAAATTCAATGAGAGTTGGGGTGGGGGGAAGGAGAATGAAAGAGAAAGAGAGAGAGAGAATTGCTCACTAATTGAGCTATTTAACAGACTGCAGAGCCACCTGGAAAGCAGCCAATCATTACTCAGTGTCTTAATAGTATAGAGACTCTTGAATCCTTCCAAGTAAGAAGTTTCACATATTTGTTTGTTTGTTTTATTTTCATTTGTTTTTTGGGGTGCTTTGGGAAGAGGAGAGGGTGGGAATAGAGCAAAGAAGGGAGGAGGGTTGAAAAAAATTAACAGGAAGGCATTTGTGGAGTCTATGCAAATCCAGATATTGAAGTATGAAAAGCCAGCATGTGCTCTCCGACTGGCAGGAAAATAATTTACAATGGCAAAAAAAAGGAGGCTGATTGGGAATGTTACAGGACTCTAATTTCTTTGCTTTGATTGGGTAAACTTTTATCCTGCGGGTGGATTTCTTTGGCCATTTGTCTAGGGCCATTTTCTGAGTGGGCACTGAGTATCCTCGCTGGCATGGCTTCAGGCAGAAGCTGGGCTCATGGGCAGTGATGGTTTACTTGGGGAACTGCCTGTGGACAGAGAGGAGTTGCTGATTGGCAAGACGGTTGGAATGGGAAGGCTCTGCTAAAATCTACCCCTCTTTTCTTTTTAAACTTGGCTCCAAATCTTCCTTTTCCTGGAAACTTATGGGGCTGTGGCCTGTCCGTTTTCTCCTTTCAATCCTTTGTATGCACATTTGACATCAGTGTGCTCACATGTCAGACATGTCTCCTGGAGCCGTTGGTATCTGTTTCATCTTCTTATCAGAATGTGATCCCACTCACTGTGGGGACCGTGTCTTTCGATTCTTTCACTTTTACCCTAAGATCCTTTCTTTACTATATTGTTTGCTGAAAGTGTTTATTCAGTTTTATTTACTAAATTGTGGAGAATGGTAGCTATTAGATGAAGCTCCCTTTCCTTAAATCTTGGCCAAGTGGTTAATATCCTTAGCACCTCATTTTATCAATATTAAGAATAACCACAATGATGCATTTTTTAATGTTCTATGAAAATTAATGGATAATTAATGGCGACAGTGTGAGATAGTGATTAAGAGGGCTGGATTTGGAGCCAGTCTGCCTGGTTTGATTCCTGGATCTGAGCTGATGAACAGTTCAATTATTACAATCTCGAAATTTACCATTCTGTTTTATTGAATGTTTGCTCCATGCCAGACACTGTGACAAGCGCTCTCTCAACATTTGTTCCGGACCTCACCAGGGCGCCCCTACGAAACAGATACAGTCATTATATTCCTCTTTGCACAAGAGGCAGGGGAAGTGCCCACCACGGGGTGATAGTAGGTGCATAATAAGGGAGAATGAAAGCTGTTGGGTGAATTCAAAGTTTGCCACAAGCTGAACTAAAATGGGTGCTACAACTCCCATCTAATTTCTCCAGTCTTCCTTGACTTGTTCCCTCATCTATGTTCTAGAAGCAAAGGAGTCCTGTTGGGGGGGTCTCTGTTCCACCATAAGCTCAGTTTACAGGGATGACAGAAATAAATAGCGAAGCTGGCCTGGTGTCCTGGCCAACACTGCTTTCCCTTCTTGCGACCTCCTCTCTGAAGGTCCCAGCCAAAGGCCCAGAAAGGGGATTTACCACTGAGATTGAGTCCTCTGCGAACTGTCAGAACTATTGCCAAGTGGTGCTGTCAAAAAGTGGCATGTCTTTTCCTTCTCAGAATTTTGAGTTTCTGTCTGACTTAAATAAAAGAAAAAGCATTTGTATGTGTTGTTTGTGTTTCTGTATGTTCTCAGCCACTATGGCTTTAGGTGTGGCTTAGGGTTTAGTTTAATTTCTAAATGATTTTATCAGTAAATAGAATTGGCTGAACACTGAACTCATGTTATGCATATGTCTAGAATTGTTCGAGCATTGGGTGTACCTTCTAAATGCTAAAAAAGGTGCACCCTGGTAGAGTAACGGTTAGATCAACTGCCTGCAGCGCAGTGCAGTCCACATACATCTCAAGGACCCAAGTTCAAATCCTGCAGTCGGGGAAACAACCAACATGCACAATTAAGTAAACTAAAGAAATTGCTTTTTCCTCCTCTCTTCCTGCTGGCCTGCCTCTGCTCACCTTCATTCTTCCCTACACCTTTCCTTTAAAAGTACAAACGAATGCTAAAAAAAAGTATTTTACTTAGTTTAGTATTTTTGTGGTCTGACCCTCAGATGTTACTTTTTATGTGATTTTTCATGCTTTAAAATTAAGTAATATTCTTTAATAGTAAAAACAGAACATAATTCCATCTTCTTTTTTCCTAGATCAATGGATTACATTTTCTGAAATTGTTAAAGTATCCAGAATAAGACCTTTTAAGAAATAACTTACTTAAAAAATATTGCCACATTTATTAGTCAAAAAAACAAACCAGGATTCAAAGACAGGATAATCTCACAGCAGTTAAATCTCATATTATTGATTATTTTAGATTTTTTTAAACAGAAAGGCTTTCTAGAAAAGTTCTGTCTTCCATTAATGAAAAATTTAATATCTTATTAAACCCTAATGTAAGCCAGAGGAGGGGACCGCAGCTCCATTTTGCGGATGAGGACAGTAAGACTGAGATAAACAAGGTGTGTGCAACACAAGGCCTAGCCTAGGTTTACAGGAGACTTCACAGTGTAGCTGAATGTCTGAGCCAAGTCTGGCCACCTCCTGGCTGTGCCCAGGACCACATTCTGCGATAGGGACCAGGGTGGTATGTTGGAAAGAACTGTGGGTCTGGGTCTGCATTCATTTCAAATAGAGCTTTTGTTAACTCCATGCCATTGGGCAAGTTCGGAACCTCAGTTATCTCATTTGTAAACTGTAGAAAATGGTTACTTTATAAACACTACTGTGACAACTTTCTATAGAGATTCAATCATTACAGGAATTGATTAAAAATTCTAATGTTATTCGGTTATTATTATTAGCATTTGCATTAAAATTACATCAACATGGGTATACAGGTTATTTATGTGCATGTTGGCAGATTTTGCTTTTATAGTCTAGAAGTTTATTTTGTTTTATTGTTTTTTATTGATTTCTCTATATACTGCAGACAAAACGATAAAGTCATATGGTATTTGTTTTTCTCTGTGTGATTTTTTTTTCACTAGGCATAATTCCTTCTTGTTCCATCAATGTTGCTACAAATGGTAGGATTTTATCTTTTTGTTGGCTGAGCAATATTCCTATATATGTGTATATATCTATGTATCTGTCTATCTACTATATCATCTATCTACCTATCTTCTACATGCTTCTTATTCAATCATCTTTCAATGGCACTTAGGCCATTTTCAGTGGTTGGTCACTATAAATAATACTGTAGTTAATGTAGAGGTATATATATATATATATATTTCAATTAGTGCTTTAAAATTTTTTAGATATATGCCCAGAAATGGGATAACTAGGTCATGTTTAATTTTTCTGAGAAATCTCCATACTGCCGTCTATGATGGCTGCACCAATTTACATTCCCACCAACATAGCATAAGGATTCCGCATTCTCCCCTTATGTTCTTTTGAGCTGTGCTGGCCATAGGCAGTCACCAGCCTCATGTGACTCTTGATCACTTGAAATTTTATGTACTATATAAGTAAAGTGCACATGAGATTCTGAAGACAGTATGAAAAAGAGAATTTAAAATATCTCATTAATATTTTTATACTGTTATATGTTAAAATGATAGTAATTTTAAAATAGTGGTAGAAATAAATTTATTATTAAAGTCATTTTTGCCTAGGCCTTTTTTACTAATTTTTGAATGTGGCTAGTTAAAATTGAAGTGATAGATGTGGCTCACATTGGTGCTTGTTTTATATTTTTATTGGACAGTGCCGCTCTAGGGAATAAGCCTAAAAGGAAATGCAATTTAAATTGAGCCCTTTTCTTTTTATTTCATTTTTCCCTTTATCTTCATATTCTAGAGATACTTTTTCCTGCACGTTTTAAATATTCTTTTGTCCTACTAAACAGAAAAAGACAGAGCTTGCAAGGGTGAAATATGCAGGGAAAACCAAAACAAACTGAGAACAGAATTTTATCCATCAGGAGATGTTCACATTACTTTAAAATATTTTTAAAGCTCTTAACTGGGCTAAAAATTTACATCTGGACTTATTTTTGAATCTGACTTAGCAAGAAACCTTTATAAATGGCAAATTGCAAAGTCTACCAAATGAGATACCAGCACCTGGACATTTGTTGAAATATTTGAAGAATTTTAATATTGACTCAGATACTGAATTTTCACAGAAAAATAATCTAATATAACATATGTGTGATTGTGTGATTCCCAATTAAAATATTCAAGGTCTGCATTTATGAGCCAACATCCAACACTTTTTTCCAAGTTTTATAGAAAAGCAGAGTAAACCTGTAAATACCTGATACATATTACACAATGTAAAATGGTGCTAAAAATTCGCTTTATTTACTGTCAATGTGAAATTTTAGGAAAGCATTTTTTTGTTTGATAAACAAGAATACAATTATTTTCTGCATCACCTTTGCTCTATGCAATACTGTTGAACTTGTCCTTTTAAAGATTAATCAAATTCTGCATTTATGATCAGTCTAAAACTGTCTATAATTTTGAGCTCATGTAATATGATAGGAAATAACTTGATTAAAATTAAATTGTGTGCAGGTCACAATAGCAGAATACATTCGTGAGCTTCTTAGTGTCATGGCTGGTGTTGAGACTTGAAAGATTAGTTTAGAAGTAGATAGACGATCTTGTCTTTTAGTACATGCCAATGCTAAGGGACTGTGACTGGGTAATTTACTGCAATATTTGATAGTTTTATAATAATCATATTTTATTAAGAATCTTGAAAAAAATAGGAAAGCGGTAAAATGTTTAGAGAAACCCTGCTTTTTAATCCCTAACACTCGAGCCCCACAGATAGGTCCATTTCTGTCATACCTCTTCTCCCTTTTTATTTGTTGGGTGGGCCTTGCCCATCTGAGTTGGGAACAGAATGGGGGAATAAAAGTGCATGGCTGTCCACTGAGATGGAGGAGATGGCCCCAGATCACTCTTACCGGATCTTATTACATCTAATGCTGACATTCCTTCTTCAATGTTCAGGCCTCTGCATAGAGGCGTGGGGTTTTGTTGTTGCTTTGTTTTAGTTTGGTTTGGTTTTTTTCAGGGTGGTACTCAGTTGAGGACTTCTTCAAAGGGAGGCAACCCCTTGGATTCCTTCAGTGGTTTTTGTCCCCCATTCTCCTCCTGGGAAGAGTATTTCCTCCTTTTATTTCTGTTCTCCTTCCATGGAAGCATGCCTGCTACTAGATTTCTTCTTCCCTGCTTCGGGAGACCCCAGGAACTAAGGAAAGATTTATCACAGACCTGCTATTCTGCCAAAGGCTCCTCCTACACTCTTTTCCCACCTCTCAGAAATTACCAGTTTAGTTGTGAGCACCAGTGCTGATACATTGATCACAACCAGAATATTTGTTGTTTCCCTAAACATGCTCCTTTGCTCCTCTGTAGTGGTGCCCCCTAAATGGGCTTCCTCTTTCAATGACTCAGCAAGCTTCAGCTGAGAAGTGAAACACTGGTGTGCCTTTCTTGTAGGCACTGCTAACTCAACTCCTGATTCTCTCAGAGACCCACTTATTTACTTTGGAGGAAGGAGAGGGAAACCTCTTTGTTTATAAAACTTTGAACCTGTAAGGTCACTAGCCTATCCAGTCCTCTGTATTTTGCAGTCTTCTTATACAAACTGAAAAGAAGAGGATGCTATTGGGTGGTAGCTGGATGTCACTTTTTACTAAGACAGAGGCTGGTATCTGGTTGTATTCATCACCACTTGTTGACAATTTGAGGTCTTAAAGTGCATCCCAGCTCAATCTGAAGAGTTTACTTGCTATCACATTGATGTACTTCTGAATATCATTAGAACAATTAGTCAGATTGCTTCCTTTAGTGTATGTAGTAGAATGGTGTTTCCTATCTCCTTAAATCAGGCATTATACAGGGTATTCGTGTGTGTGTGTGTGTGTGTGTGTGTGTGTGTGTGTGTGTGTGTGTGTTTGCATGCTTTATTATAAGGAATTGGCTTACAATCTTATGGAGATTGAAAGGCCATAAAATCTGCAGGGTGAGTCAGTAAAATACAGACTCAAGAGAACGATGGTACAATTCCAGTTCTAAGACCAGCAGCCTCGAGACCCAGGAAGAATGTATGTGTCGCTTTGAGTCTGAAGGCAGGACTAACTAGTCTCAAAGGCCGTCAGGCAGAAGACATTCACTTTTATTCAGGAAAGGGCTCACCTTTTCTTCTACTCAGTCCCGCAGCTGATTGGATGAGGCCCATGCACATGGGGGAGAACAATCTCTTTATTCCGTCTACTTATTCAGTTTTAACTGCATCCAGTTTAACACCTCACAGTCACACCTGAATAAAGTCTAGGTACCCCTTAACCTATTCAGGCTGACATATAAAATTAAACATCATGGGGACAGTCATGCTTTATTCAATAATTATCTCAAATTGGGAGAGGTGCTGTAAGAGATAGTATGCAATTCCTACCTTTCCATTCCATGCCCTTCTCTCTCTCTCTCTCTCTCTCTCTCTCTCTCTCTCTCTCTCTCTCTCTCTCTCATACACACACACACATATCCTTTTTCTCTCTCTCTTTCTCTCTCTCTCTCACACACACACATTCACACAGACACAAACACATATGCATGATGCCTCCATAAGTTTTGGTCTCCAGGATCTATAAGCAAAGTATCCTGCTATATATACATTAGATATATAATGTGTGTGAGATATAATCTCTTTTTATTAAGTGACAAATATTTCTACTTACATATCACTGCAGCAAAACATAGTCCATCCCAACTAATGCAATGTTGTCACATTAAATGTGAGAAGCCAAGTTAGAACTGAATCAGAACAAGAGGATTTCGATCCTACTTACTTGAGATACTAAGAGGTGCCCAGACTGTAACCAGTATTGTTCTTAGAATAGAACATGTGCTAAAGAAGGGCAGCTCTGGAGGCAAAGCCATACATGACATAAGTTACAACCTTTGCAAAACATCAGTGTTGGCTCTTTATATATTGTGGCTCAAATTTTCTCCCTTCGTCATATTTTCTTTCATTTTTCAAAGTCCACTGGGTTTATTGAGTATAAACTTAATTTAATTCAACTACTAACCATGGTAATTTATATTTTTTAAATTGATCTGTGCTGCTTTTAAAGAAACATATTTATAATTATGTTTCTTTACTGAGTTCTGATACAAGTAATAAGTACATCAAGGTGCCTGAGAAAGCCTGCTGCATCAGCTGGATGCTGATCAGGTGAAGGCACTGGATCTAATGGGCTTAAAGAGTGGTCAGAAATACATCCTGATGAACAAGCAGATGAACTTGTTATCTCCTCTTGTGGAATCCTGACACTCATTCTTTGCACAGCACTAAACTGCATGCATAGGTGTTACGTACGTATCTTATTGATATATGTGGAAAAGCCCTAAATCATAATCTCTGGCCTTTACAAAGTGGTGAAACAATTACATGGAAACATTTTTCAAAGCACATTTGAAAGAAGAAATTTGGAACTCGCTCCTCTGTCCTACATCCTCAGCTCGGGCTACAAGGGTCCTGCTGGACCCCAGGTCTAGGCGCTTGTGTATTCAAGATCTGGAATTAATGCTTAATCTACCTGCTGGTTAGTCAAACGTATGGTGGAAATTATTTAACCCCTCATGTCACCAAGTTGTTGAGGGGAAACATGCAATGAAACATTCAATAATTTTGTACAGGGGTGTTACTCTTTAAATGTAAAATCATGGATCACATTCTTGTTAATTATTCTGAAAACCGGCAGTTTAAATGGAAGATTGGTTTGAGTGAAAACTACCTACTACAAAATAATTAGTGATCCGACAAGCATTGGCCATGTGGAACTAAATCTGGGAGACTCTCAGGTCTCCAACTGCTACTTAAGTGCCTAAGGGCTAAAAGTTGCAAAATTGAATGGACAAGTAAGTATGGTCATTAAAATTTAAGTAGATGAAAATTGGATAATTGCATGCTGCTTTTTATCCAGACACATATTGTATTAAATGTTACTGTGTAGAAACATCTTCTTGGGAAATAAATAGATGAGATGATTAAACAAGTGACAATTTCTAAATCATATTCAGAAAAGGAAAGTAATTTACCCATGTTCCTTTACTGTGCCTGTAATGCCCAACTGAGGGTCCAACACAGAACAGGCACTAGTAAATATTTGTGGAGTCTATTGGTGTATGAATGTAAACAAAAATCTTGTCTTTTCATTAAAATTTAAGTGAGTACAGTGAAGGAAATTATTTTAAAATGTAGCTTAGAATCAAACACTAATCATCTCAATTTAGCTCTTAATTAGTCTGAAGAGTACATTGTTGTTATCAGTTTTCAAAATTGGTTTAATGATCATAAGATAGTTGGGGTTTTTTCCTGGTATGTTCTCTAGGTTGGGCTAGTGAGAAAAAATTCTTCTCTACTGCATTCACGTATTTGGCACCCTTGCTCCTCTGTGCTTGAGATATCATTATAGGGGTGTGGTTTAGAGATGCTAAAGAAAATAAGATGTGTAATCCAAATCAGGGTTTTCTTTTCAAGTTAAAGAATCTAATTCAACATGAAAGTCTCTCAAACATTCTCTCAGGTCTTTGGGACCTGATAGTGTTGGAACGTGTTTGGGCAGTGTATATAATCTGATGTTCAATATATGCTTTCTGACAGATTGACTAGTGAAATGGTTCAAGGTAGGATGTCTGGTCTAGCATGATTATCTGTCTATATGATCCATAGAAGTTTAAGAAAACAAAAACTCCTACAGCTGATTGTGTGAAAGCAGGATAATAAAAGCTTCTAAAACCTTGCATGTCTAATTAATAAAAGATTCTTTGGAGAGGGAGGAAGCTCCATTAAAGAATTTTTATAAGAGAACCTCTAGTGTGACTAACAAGCCAAAAAGTTGGAGAAGACCTAGTCACTACTTATTGGGTCTTGTTCTTCCTAGATTAACTTTTCTATTTTTCACTCCCTACAACTCAAAACTGCAGTGAACTTTGGTCAGGCTTCAATTTTGCTTTCCTGATGATTAGTTACTAGTCTTCCTTTCTGCTAACCAGCATCCTCTTGACTCTCCAGGATGCATGCGTTTGGGATAACCTGATATTTCTGCTGGGGTAGGCTGACCATATGTAATGTTTTAAATAGGGCAGTACTATATTTTTTAATCACGTTTCCCAACTGTCTTGTTATTTTAAAATACATGTCAATTTTAACAAGGTAGTGATAAAGAACACTAAAACTCTGATGGTGAGTGTGGTGTGCAATATCCATAGAGTGAGAAATAAATTCAACATCTTAAAACCAGTATGATTTTGTAAACAAATTAAATAATAATAAAATTACTATATTATATTTTTAAAACATCAATTTTGTCCTGTTTTTAATCAGGTCAGTCTTTAATGCTGGGGAAAGGGTAGTCGAATTGCCCTGGGCCCAGTCTGTTGAGGGGGCCCAAAAGCAGTTGCCCCTTTTGCCCCATGTTAAAGACGGCTCTTGCCAGCACTGACTGTGGCAGGCTACAGCTGCTGTGTTGTCCCCTTTCCCTGTGAGGAAACAGGAGCCACTCGGGGAGAGGATTCCCCTTCACTCTTGACCTGTTTCTTCAAAGGGAGCAAAACACAGTAGAGTAGTCAAGTCGCTAATAAATACTATAAGGCTTATTTCTGGCACTGTGGGGTTATTGGGCATTTCTGGCACTGGGAAAGTTAAAGCAGTGGGTGTTTTAGGTGTAGAGTGTGGCTTACAGGGGCACCAAATTTGGTTTTCCCTGAAGGTGCCAAAATTCCTTGCAGTGGACCTCGTCATGTGTATGAAGTCCCGCCCATACACTTGTCATTACTATGTAATCACAAATCATAATTGTGTAGTACTTGTTGCTGGCTGGGCTGCTCTGCTCCTGCTCGGATTGCCCTGCCTCCTCCCCTCCCTTTAGTCACCAGCACATGATCATTCTGTTTTTGTCATCCCAAAGTCCTGTTTTTGTTTCAAGGAAATATGGTTAGCCTACACTGGTGATAAAGTTCAGTCTCAGCACAAATGTCACATTTTTTTCCTCTCCCTTTGTGTGTTCCATCAAGAAACTGCTTCATGATACCATCCTAATTACAAGGAAAAGTAGAACTAAAAGACAAATTAAGCTAAAAGTCAAACTGTCAGATACATTCAAAGTCTTGGATACCTTATTGGTATTTGGATTAAAAACTGATTTTCAGACTTCCTGGTTTATGCTCTGCCTCTTGTTTGTAGACATTGTGCTAGATGGAAAGTTGCTTATCATCCTCTGCTGATGGTGGCTGATTTAATGAATCAGGATCCTAATATGTATAGAGTAGTGTCTACTATAGTGGAAACACCAGCAAACTAACCTCATTATTCTGTATGACATAATTTTCTCCAAAAATACTAAAGCTGCATGATGGGCTATTCTGCCAGCAGTTTAGAAAACAGCGTATTGAATATATTTGAAGTATTTAATTTGTAATGTCCTTGTTATTCACAAAAAGTAACCTTCCTTCATCCAAATTCAACTTCAAGTTTTGTTATCACCAAAGGCCATTGCTAGGCACTCATAATGACCCTGGGCATTCAGAGATGTTAGGGTCGCTAGGGAAAGTATTGATTCAATTTATAATTTTACACCTACCTGCTATTTATTGACCTTTTACTAGAGGTTATCCCCTTGAGCTAATCATCACAATCTTTTAGATGCCGTCAAATCTATGTCAGGAAAGTGGGAGAGCTAGGACAGGGTTCAGAGTGGCCCATTACTCTCTTCCTTAGTTGAGTTTATATGTCATCACTTCACTTCCTTCTTAGTCTTTAGAATTTTGATTTCAAATTGAAGATATGATTACCTATTATTTTGTTTTCTTTAGCAAAATAAGAACAATTTTGAGCATCTATTTTTTTTTTTTTTACATCTGGTGATTGTACTATTGTATATACTCCTCTGCCCAATGTTTATACCTTTCCTTTTTCACAATTCAGCTTGGTCCTCAGGGGCACACTCCATGGAGAAGTTGCCAATCCTGATGCTCTGGTTTCAGTCAAGCGTGTCTTTACTGGTATGACTCCCACTTAACTCTTTGGGTCTTAGCTTGGTATCTCCTTACTGAGACATTTCCTAAGCCCTAAAACTAATTCAGTACCCCTTGTGAATGCTCCCAGTCACTCTATACTTTTTCTTTAATATGTCAATTAGGTGTTGGAGCTATGGATTCGTCCTATGTGTTCAAAAGCAATATCCCCACTTCATGGGAAGCTGCAGGAGTGTGGGGGCTGCAGTTGTTTTACTGATCTCCAGCACGAGCATTGTGTTGGCATGGAACTCACCATGCCCAGAGAAAATGGCTCTGAGTGAGGCCCTGAGCAGACTATCAGAGGTATGGAGGGTGACACCTGACAGGAAATTCTAGCCAACTGTGTGAAGATTTTGCCAGAGTTGGGAGGGGGCCAGCCATCACTGGAAAAACCACAATAAAAGCAGGAGAAATGGAGCAGGGACAGGGAGGAGGTAAGAGGCAAGATGGGTCTGGAAGGGTGTTAGATGTGAAGATGATCAAGCTTTCTCCTAAAAATGTGGGTGGTCTTAAAGGGTTTGGGCACATGAGTAACCTGAC
Source organism: Solenodon paradoxus (assembly GCA_004363575.1). NCBI lineage: Eukaryota > Metazoa > Chordata > Mammalia > Eulipotyphla > Solenodontidae > Solenodon > Solenodon paradoxus. The sequence continues at coordinate 1,082,044 of RJWH01000218.1, read as the reverse complement.
TGGGCTCTGGTTGACATTACTCCTCTACTTTGTGGAAATGCTTCCTGGGGAGAAAAGTAGAAAAGGGAAGGACTTGTTAGGGGACTGTGGCAGCAGACCAGTGGAAGAAGATGGCGGCTGTGGTGGAAGTGAGTCATAGCCTCCAGAGGCATCCAGAGGCTAGATGACCAAGCAGCCAAGTTCCAGGAGCTTTTACTCTGTGGCAGGTCCTGCCATGACTAGATTAACTCCCACACATTCCTGTGTTATTAAAGATAAGCTCTGTTTTATAGATGTGGATACTGAGGCAACAGTGGCACAACCAGGATCAAAAAACAGACTGTTGACTTGCAAGGTTGGGCTCTTAATCACTGTTCTAATCAACTCTTGAACTGGGGTCACTGATATGAATGACTGGCACACAGATATGAGTTGAAGTCAGAGGAGAAGGTAAGATTGCTGAAGGAGGATGTAGAGAAGATGGTAAAGATTAAAATAGATTCCTTAGGAATTTAACAGTTATAGATGGGTGAAGTGAAAAAGGAATACTCAGAGAACAAAAGGACATCTGGAGAGATTGATACAAAGAAAGCAATGATGGTGTGCCTTGGCAGAGCAGTAGTTAGGTCAGTCACCTCCAAAGGAGCAAGCCACATACCCTTGGGTTCAAGTTCCAGGTCCAGGGGTAAATAACCAGTGTGAACAACTAAATAAAATGAATGCTTCTTCCTCCTTTCTTTTTCTGCCTGCCTACCTACTTACCTTCATTCCTATCTGCACCTTTCCTAAAAAAAATAATTTAAGAGAAGATACTATTTCCAGATGTATTTGACAGATACAGGATGAAACCAAGAATTGTTCATTGGCTCTGGTGACATACGTTTACTTTCTAGATTTCAAATTTTAGATCACACCAAATTCTAAAATGGCAATTACTTAAGGTGCACAGTATTCTGTTTTCATTTTATCATGCATCACACTTACAAGCTGAAATATACTTACGCACTTAAATAAGATTTTCCTCTGACTAAATTGCCAATCTCCTGAGAAAAATCTGATAAACTAAATTTTAATTAATCTCTGTTATACCCTTCTCATCTTTCCTCAAATGAATTAATTTTTTCCCATAGCAACTTAATATCTAGTTCACTTAAACACTAAGCATTACATTAGGGCCCTTACTTGTTGCATTTTCTCAGCATTAATTTTTTTCCCCACCCCCCAAAGTTCATATTTTAAACAGAGGAGCTTCTTCTCTAAGATTCAGGTAATACTCTTTCTTTATTTTTTATTGTAGTAATCATTCTGCACATTAAAATAATTTCCTATGTATAGGTTCCCCATTTCTTAGATACATTTCAAAACACCATGACCTCCACCAAATCACCAGGTGTTCTTCCCAATTATCCAGGGGCCTCCACCACCATTCGCCCGGCCTGCTCCATTCCCTTTTGGTAAACTCAGTTCTGTAGCAAATGTTTCAGGGTTGGTTATGTTTAACATGTTCCTTTGTTCTGTCTATTCACATTCCACCTATAAGTGAGGTCACCTGGTCTCTGCCTTTCTTCTTCTGACTTGTTTCACTTAGCATAATCCACTCTAGTTCATCCATGTTGATACAAATGACAGGATTTCATCTTTTCTATGGGCTGTGTAGTATTCCATTGTATCTATGTACCACATCTTCTTTATCCATTCATCTGACTTTGGACAGTTAGGTAATTTCTATTTCTTAGCTATTGTGAATAGGGCTGCATAAATATGGGGACATATACATCTCTGCATATGGGTGTTTTTATTTTTTGGGTAGATGCCCAGAAGAGGAATGACAAAATCATATGGGATTTCCATCTTCAGTTTTTTGAGGAATGTCCAAACTGTTCTCCCTAGGGGTTGTACCAATTTTCACTCCCAGCCTGTTGTCCAAACTTTTGGATAATAGCCAGTCTTTCAGGTTTAAGGTGATATCTTTCATTGTTGTCTTTATTTGCATTTCCCTGATAACCAGGGAGTAGGAACATAATTTCATGTGCTTGTTGGCCATCTGTATATCTTCTTCAGAAAAATATCTCTTCAATTCCTCCTCCCATTTTTTGATTGGATTGTCTGTTCTTCCGTTGTTGATTTTAATGAGTTCTTTGTATATGTTAGATAATAAACCTTTGTCAGAAATATCAAATGCAAATATCTTCTCCCAATTAGTAGATTTCCTTTGAGTTTTGGTGATGTTTTCTTTTGTTGTGAAGTAGCTCCTTAGTTTGATGTAGTCCCAGCTGTTCATTTATTTATTTATTTTTGTTTCCGTTGATGGTGGAGTCAGTCCCCAAAGGCTTCTATAGACTGATGCCATGGAGAGTCTTTCTTTTGTTGTCTTCTAAGAGCTTTATGGTTTCTGGTCTTATGTCCAAGTCCACAATCTATTTCAAGTTAATTTTTGTGAAAGGCGTTAGAGAGTGGTCTAGCTTCGTTCTTTTGCATGTGGCTATCAAGTTTTCCCAACACTATTGTTGAAGTGACTTTACTTTTGGCTCCTTTGTTGTAGATTAACTGACTATATGTGAGTGGGTCAGTTTCTGGTGATTCAGTTCAATTTCACTGATCTATGGCTCTGTTATTATTCCAATACCATACCTTTTTGATCACTATTGCTTTGTAATATAGTTGAAAGTCTCAATGTGTAATCCCTCCAGAGTCATTCTTTTTTCTAAATGATTGCTTTGGCTATTCAGAGTCTTTTGTTGTTCCATACAAATGTTAAGATTTTGTGTTCTAGTTCCTGGAAATAAAACTGGTATTTTAATGAGGTTTGCATTGAACCTGTATATTGCTTTGGGTAAGATGGCCATTTTAATAATATTGAGTCTTCCTTGCCATGAGCATGAGATGTCTTTCCATTTCTTCATGTCCTCCTCAATTTCTTTTAAGAAGAAATTGTAGATTTCGTTGTATAGATCTTTTATTTCCTCTGTTAGGTATATGCCCAGGTAGGTATTTCATTCATTTAACTTTGGGTTTAAATGGTGTGCTTTTTGTGATTTTGTTTTCTTGCAGCATGTTGTTTACATATAAAAATGAAACAGATTTTTGTGCATTGATTTTGTAGCCTGCCGCTTTACTGTATTCATTGATGAACTCCAGAAGTTTTTTGATGTGTATTTTGGGTTTTTCAATATGTAATCATGTCATCTGCAAATAACTTTTACTTCCTCTTTTAAATTTGGATTCCTTTTATTTCCTTTACTTGCCTGATTGCTCTGATGGAGACCTTCAGTATGATGTGAAATAGCAGTGGTGAGAGTGGAAAACCTTGCATTGTGCCAGACCTAAGAGGAAATCCTTTCAATTTTTCACCATTGACTATGATGTTGGCTGTGGGTTTTTCATAAATGGCCTTTTTGTGTTGACATATGAACCTTCTATTCCCATTTTATGGAGGACTATTATCATAAATGTGGTGTTGGATCTTGTCAAAAGCTTTCTATGCATCTATTGATATGATCATGTGGTATTTTTCTTTGATCTTGTTTATATGCTGTATGACGTGGATAGATTTATGTATGTTAAACCATCCTTGTATCCCTGGGATGAATCCCACTTGGTCATGATGGATGATATTTTTGATGCATCCTTGAATTCAGTTTGTTAATATTTTGTTGAGAATTTTGGCATCTGTGTTCATGAGAGATATTGGTCTGTAATTTTGTTTCCTGGTGACATCTCTGTCTACTTTTGGTATCAGTGTAATGGTAGCCTCATACACAGTATTTGGGAGAGTTCCCTGTTTTTCAATATTCTGGAAGAGCACGAGAAGAATAGGTGTTAAGTCTTCTCCGAAGATTTGGTGGAACTCATTGGAGAAGCTATTTGTTCCTGGACTTTTACTTTTGGGGATATCCTTGATTACTTATGCAATTTCTTTGCTTGTGATTGTTCTGTTGAGGTTTTCCAGTTCATTCAGGTTAAGTCTTGGTAGACTATACTTTCTAGAAATCTGTCCTTGTCTTCAGGTTGTCCTTTTTGGTGGTGTAGAGATGTTCATAGTAGTCCCTTATGATGTTTTCTATTTCTGTGGTATCTGTTGTAACTTTCCCCCTTTTATTTGTGATTCTAATTATCAGAGTTTTCTACCTTTTTTTGTTAGTGTAGTCAATGGTTTGTCAATTTTGTTTATTTTTTCAAAGGACCAACTTTTGGTTTCATTGAATTCTGGATTGTCTTTTTGTTTTCTATTTCATTTATTTTTGCTCGAATTTTGATTATTTCCTTTCTTCTGTTAATTTTTCTTTAATTAGATCTTTAGTTATTTTAAATGTATATTTAAATTATTTATTTGTGATTTTTCTTATTTCTTGAGTTAGGCTTGGATTGCAATGAGCCTTCCCCTTAGTACTGCTTTTGCTGCATCCCATAGATTCTTGTAGATCGTGTCCTCATTCTCACTTATCTCTAAGTATTTTTAAGTTCCTCTTTGATTTCCTCTTTTACCATAGAGTCCTTCAGGAACATATTGTTGAGTTTCCATTTGGTTTGGTGTTTTCCAGCTTTTTTTTTTTAGAATTCCAGTTTTCGATCGTTGTGGTAAGAGAAGATGTTTGTTATGACTTCAAGATTTATAAATTTTTTGAGAGAAGTTTTGTGTCCCAGCATATAATCTATCCCTGATAATGTTCCATGAGAGTTTTACAAGAAAGTGAAAGCTGTACTCATTGGGTGAAGTATATGTCTAAACTATCTGTTTAAGATGGTTGTTTTAAGTGGCTGTTTCCCTGTTAATTTTCTGCCTGCTTGACCTGTCCATTGTTGTAAATGGGATGTTGAAGTCACCCACTATTATTGTATTGCTGTCAATGTCTTTCCTCTGGTCTAATAATACTTGCTTGATATATTTTGATGCTCCTTCATTTGGTGCATATGTTATTAAGTGTAAGGTCTTCCTGCTGGATAGATCCTTTAATCATTATTTAGTGTCCATCTGTCTTTCATTATGTTTTTTAGATGGAAGTCTGTTTTATCTGCTATCAGTATAGCTGTTCCTGCTCTTTTGTAGTTGTCATTGGACTGTAAGATTGTCTTCCAGCCATTGACTTTGAGCTTTTCTTTATCTTTTGGAAGAGGATGAGTTTCCTGAATGCAGCAGAAGATTGAGCTATGCTTTTTAATACATTCCGCCATTCTGCATCCTTTGACTGCTGAGTGCAGTCCATTAACATTTAAGGTGGTTATTGATATATAACTGCTTAGTGACATTTTATAATTTGTGTTTTTTATTTTCCTCCAGATGATGACTTTGTCTCTTTTCCTTTTTGGGTCAGATGGGTTCAGTTATGTTTTGATTGATTTTGTCTTTTGTTTTCGTCTTCGCTTTCTCATTGGGGATATATTTTGAGGTAATCCTGAAGTTAGCGTTCACAAGTTCTATGTTTACTACCTAATTTTATTTAAAAGCATTTTACTCTTCCACTCATTCTAATTATCACATTTTATTCTTTTCTCTTCCTCTCCACCTTTAATATTTTCTCTTACTGTTTTTATGAATTTTTTAATGCTTTATAGAGCATCGTTTAATATTTTTTGCAAAGCTGGTTTTGCGGTGATGTACTCCTTTAACTTTTGCTTGTAAAAAAATGTTTTTATCATTCTTTCAGTTCTAAATGATAATCTTGCTGGATATGGTATCCTAGTTTGAAACTCCTTTTCTTTCAGCACTTTGCATATATTATGACATTCTCTCTGGCCTGAGAATTTCATTTGAGAAGTCTACTGACAATCTTATGGGAGCTTCTCTGTATGTGACACATTTATCTCTGGCTGCTTTTAATAGTCTTTCTTTATCTGGTGTTTTTGACAATTTGATGACAATGTGTCTAGGTGTATTTCTGTTTGGGTTTCTTTTATTAGGAACTTTCTGAACTTCCTCGTTCCGATGCTTACTTCATTCTTCAAATTGGAGAAGTTCTCATCTATTATTTCTTCAAGTATGATTTTTGCTCCTTTTTCTCTCTCTTCCTCTAGGATCCCTGTGATGCATATATTGTTTCTTTTGATGTTATCCCAGAGGTGTCGAATGCTGTCTTTGATTCTTTGAATTTTTTAATCTCTTTGCTGGTTTTCTTGACTGAGTTCCTGTGTCCTATCCTCAAGATCACTGATTCTACTGGAAGCTTCATCCATCCTATTGTTGAGCACCTCTTAAATCAGCTATCGTGTCTTTTAACCATTTGATGTCTTATTTTAATTCTTCTCTTGTCTTCTTGACATTCTCATTTACTGCCTCTACTGATTTCTGGATTCCCTCGAGTATGTTAATCATTATTGCCCTAAATTTCCCTTTAGGTAATTTACATATATCTGCTGTATTCAGATTTTCCCCTGGGTTTTTGATTGGATCCATATTTTCATGTATATTTCTCTATGCCTTTGTTCTTTTTGGCACCCTGTCAATATTTCTGAGGGTTTGGTTTCCCTGGTATTGCACAGGTTTGACTTGCCCAAGAATGGCAATCAGTCTTTAGTTTTGCTTCTACTCACAATGTGATACTAGCAAGTAGTTTGAGGCTTGGGACTGTCTTCTCACTGTAATCCGGGTGGGGGATGAGGCACCTGATGGGTGGGATTTTCGGTGGGCAGATATGTAGTGGGTGGGATTTCTACTTGGTGGAATCCAGGTTCTGGTGTGAAACGGTTGTGGGAGGGTTTTTTTGGGCTGATTTCTGGTTATGGCTGCACCCAGGAAATTTCACCACGCAGGCTCCAGCTCATCTACTGGTGTGCTGGCTTTTCTTTCACCCCCTTCCAAGTTGGTCCTCTGTGGTTCCACATCTCACTCCACTGGGCCCTCCTCTTGCTGCCTCTGCAACTGGTCCTGAAATCCTTAGCCTCCATTCCACCATGTGCTCGGAGACTCCAGAGCTCTGTCCTGAATCCAAATCTGCAGCTTAGCTGAGCACTGTGCTGGGTGTCCTTTTCCACTGTTAGTCTTCAGCTGTTCTGTCTCCAGCTGAAGTGCCAGTCGATTCTTGGTGTTTTTCTCAAGAAAACATTTTTTTGTTGTTTCTTTGGTGTCTGTGCACAGTGATCCAAAAGTGTGTCCTATCGAGTTACCATCTGGAAATCGGTATAGTTAATACTCTTAGTGTTTGTATTTTACATTTAATTAAACCATTGAGAAAATATTTACTAAGTACCTTCTGTGTGCTGAGTCTTGGAGTACAAAGATTAATAGGACATAGTTCTTATTGTAAAGGTAATACAAGTAAAGGGCATAGATCCAAGTGAGTAGCTGGGATACAGTCGCTATGATAGGAACACTGATTCTTAGGGAAGTTTCTAATCTTGCTGGAGAAGCTAAGGTCAGGTGTGGTTTATTATCACTTGGTTTTGTATTTAAAATGCAATATTGTTCCAGTTTTCAGGTCCTCTCCCCATCACCTTGTGCTCCAGGACCATAAGGTATCTGCCGTATACTTCCTGGAGTCAGCTTCCAGACAGCTAAGGGCAATCCAAATGTTCAAAAGACATAGACAATATCCAGTGAGCTACAGGAAGCTCTAAAACCAAAGTGACTTCACCATGCTTGCTCCATGTAACTGCCTCTGCAGTGCTAGCGTGTTCATTCCTGTCCTGTGTATGAGCCCCCTGACATTACCTGGTGACATTCTCTGATTTGCAACTGTAAGTATTAAAGAGGTCTGCATTCCACCTCTTCAAGTGCCCTCTTGTTATTTGTGTGACTCATCATTCAAAAGAACCCTCAAATCTAGATGCTCCTAGTCGTCTTTTGGTTTTGCACACTGGGCATAGTCCACATACATCCCAAGGTCCCTGGTTCAGGACCCATCCCAGGGAAGCAATCAAGATAAAAAACCAAATAAGATATATCAAGTACTTCTCTCTCTCTCTTTGCATGCCTGCTTGCCTTCATTCTTGCCTGCACCTTTCCTTTAATATTTTTTAAACAGAAATTTCAAATCTCAAAGGACTCAAAACTGATTCTCATGGCTAAGGTACAAGCAGGAAGGAGGAGAGGAGCAACAGAAAAGATAATCCAGCCCAGAAGGAGCATATGAGCACAAATGTGTTGAGAAATAGGATGGGTGTGATTGTGGTGCACGTATGAACTTCATCAGTATATTGGATGTCATGAGGAAAATGAAGCAGAGGGCAGTAGTCTGAGATATCAGGTGTGGGAGCTATGACATCAAGCGGCCTGGAAGATAAGTAAAATTCAGGGTGATGACAGCTAAAGGACACCCTGAGAGGTGTGAGACAGTTGTGCGGTAGAAATATTAGAATGAATGAGTTTCTGAAGTGGGGAAGTGATCTGCAGTGTAAAATGCATGAAAGTAGCTCAGGAAGTTGAATGTTGAAAGTGCATAGAAATCAGCTATTAGGAACCAGAAGTTAAATCTGTGTTAGTAGGTGACGTACTTTCAGGAGTGATATTGCTGTACAAGTCAGATTGCAGTGGTTAGAAGTGTGGATGGGAGATAAAGGATTGGACATAGTAGGGAGGACTATTCTGTGAAGAACTTTAATCAGAAAGAGCGGAGACAGTGGGACAATTTGTTCCAAATTGATGTCAGCTCAAGAAAGTGTGTGTGAATTCCTTCTTTCCTTCCTTCATTCCTTTCCTCATTCTTTATTCTTTATTCATTTTCCTTTTACATCAGAAAGTTTTAACAATTTACCGAAAGAAGCAAAACTGTGGAGAGCCCTCTAACTTAGAAAACTACCTCTGTGTATGTGTGTGTGTGTGTGTGCATGAAGTCGATCCTTAGTCTTTGTGAATTTCATATTTATAAATTTTCCTACTTGCTGAAATTGATTTTTAACCCCGACTTAATACTCAGTGCTTTCACAGTCATTTGAGTGCAGACACAGGGTGGTGGAAAATTGAATGTCCCAATGTGCATGGTCCCAACTGAAGTGACAAATGGTGATATTACCTTCTTGTTTCAGCATTCGCAATCTGAAAAAGCGTCCCTTTGCACTCTTTTTAGTAACACTTCATCTATTTATTTAGTTTTTGCATTTTTTGTGCCTTTGGTTATTTTTCTGTTATTATGTTGCCCAAAAGTAGGGCTCAAATTCTGTCATTGCTACCATGAGAAAACTGTGACATGCCTGACAGAGAAGACCTGTTTCTTAGACAAGTTTCATTCAGTTATGAGTTCTAGTGTTGCTGACTATGAGTTCAAGTAAACAAATGAAAAAAACACATGCATAAGAACAACTAAATAAAAAACGAATAAAATGCTTCTTCCTCCTCTCTCTTCCTATCTCTCCTCACCTTCATTTCTGCCTATACCTTTTTTTTATTAAAAAAGAAAAAAAATAAATGAAATGTGTAACCAGAGGCTCATAGGAACTCAGCCATGTATTTCTTGTAAGAGTAACAGTTCAGTATTTGCTAATACGGTTTTTGTAGCAATTTATAGAGCATAACTAGTACAAATAATGAGAACTGACTGCAGACACACATATATGAGATTTTATAATATACTTGTACAAATATACACACACATATATATGAACCATACATTTACTCCTCATACTATCCTTTTTTATTACCTCTGCTGTATAAGTGCACTAGTTTAGACTAGGAAAGTTGCATTAGCAGGGCATTTCATTAGTGTCCTTTGTTATCTAGGGGTAGAAGGAGAAAAAAGAAGTGGTTCGGACAAAGATGAGTTACTTCTATGGTGAGATTTTAGTGTTGAATATATTGTCCAGAAAGATTCAGGGTGAAAAGGAATATCTTGAGTTCAGCATAGTCAATAATTAGTTCTTACTTAAAAAAAATGAAAGCATAAACCAAAAGAAAGCTAAAGATTAGATTGAACTCCTACCAAGAATCAGACACTGTTATTGGTCTCAGGGTCATAACTGTTCATAAAACATGGTCCAAAACTCAAGGAAAATGGTGTATCCTTGGAAGTCCTGAGCCACAAAGCAGATAACAGGCAGAGAAAGAGTGCCTATGTGGGTCTGCCAGGCCAGAAGAGGTTTCCTATAGAAAAAATGTCCCCTGAACTCAGTTGAGAAGGAAGAGAAAGAGGTGAGATTTTTAATTTCTTGAAATTTCAGATGTTTAAAATTGGAAATAGAAATAAAAATCATTTGATATAGGCTGTTACAAGAATCAAATGTAGCAATTTAGTGAAAACACTTAGCACAGTGTCATATTAAGCCCACATCAGATGATACAATTACAGTAATATTACTTGGTAGGTGAAGAGCAGAAAGGAGGGTGAGGAACCAGACGAAAGCAACCACATGATTCATTGCAGAGAGGTAGTGAGCAGACAATGCTTTTCTTGAAGACAGGGGTTATGGGTGGCCTGGAATATGCTGAATTCCCATATGTAGGGGAGAAAATTTCGGGGCCAGACGTCATAAAAATCAAGGAAGGATAAAGGTTTTAAATAAGATATCATTCTAGAATTTCTAGTAAATTAAAAATGCAGCTAATAAATTGTCTTCTATAACAGTGCTGAGTTTTAGCAAATTTCCTAAACCTACTTCTCCAGAAAATACCTTACTTCCCATGTTGTCTTGCTGTCTGTCTTTCAGTCATCAGGTTCAGTTTCAGTCTGGATCCTCAGAGCAAATGACCTGGTCATATCATTTCTGTAAACTCCATACATTTCTTCATTAATTTACTCATTCACTCACTCACTTATTCCTCCATCCTATATTGAGAAATCCCTTGTGTAGGACTTTTCCTCTGCATACCAGAATATAGAATCAGTAGACTTGGAGGTACTCTGAATCTTGGTGAGAGCTAAAAAGGGAAGATAAGAATAACAGTTGTAGAAAGCACTGAGATAATGATAAAAACAAGCTATGGGGGGGACATAAATGAAGAACTTAACAGAGGATCAGATATAAGGAGCCCAGTCAAGTGGACACATGTTTATGAGTTTAAGAAGTTCACAGTTGACCAATGGTACTGACCAGCCACTTATATCTGGCAATTCTCTTGTGACATAGTGATGTCTTACTTTGAACAGGGGTGGTGTCCTAAGGCAGAGCATGTTTAGCAAGCTTCACACAAGAGAGAGCTTGTTAACAAAGTTTTGGTCACTGACTAGAAGCTGAAGAAGACTTAAAACTTTTCTGTAGGAAAAATAAGCATATTTAATCACAAAATTTTGGATATAAGATAAAGAAATCACTGACCTTCTAAAATCCATTCATAACTGACAATTATGAATTTTGCTTTGGAATGATAATTTTATATGCATGTCTTATCTCACATAAGATAAGCATAGATTTCATCAAGCCCAAGAGCTAATGCTATAGTAAGGAGGGATGTTGAAGGAGGCTTGGCCAGAGAGTGCCCACTTCTGATCGCAATCACAAATAGCTCCAGAAATAATTAGTCTTCTGACTAAAATCCTGAATAATCAGAAAGATAACTCAGAGAGTAAAATAATTTTCTAAGAAGACATAAGCAATTTTTGTTGACAACATAGCAGAATATTTTGTTTTTATCTAAAGGTATAAAAAATATGACTGCTAAGAGGATCATTGATACTGCAAGCTAAAATGCAAGTGGGGCTTTTTTTCATGAGAGGAATAAAGTTTTATAATAATTTGAGAAATATTGATTCAAATTTATATTAGTCTTTCGAAAAAATAGTCAATATTCTTTAAAGAAACTATTGTCAAAGTATTGTAAACTTAGTTGAAGATGACATATTGCAGGTGGTAGGAAAGAATAAATTAACTAAAATATCTTTAATGTTCCTTCTTATCACTATAGGCTATCTCATGTTTCAATAAGTGTTTCAAACTCCTATCTCAGGGATCTTTTTTAATGATTGTAGGAGGCATTTCTAAGGCTATTGAATACTCACTGATGTCAGTTGCCTTCATATGGCTTGCTCTAAATCTTCAGTCACTGTTCTAAAAGACTACAGCTGCTGTCTAGATTTCACAACCAACAGTGATTATACTTACTAAACAGTTCCAAAAAAAAATCAGTTCAAATATTAGGAAATTGTGAAAATTTAAGTGACAGAAATGTAGTGTGATCTCAACCTATTAACTGTAGCGAGTTCAAGAACAAAGGAAATGTTGGCTGCAAACATACTTATCACAATAAGATTCGATGTGACTTTCATTTAAATTGAAATTTTCCCCAATCTGGTTATTCTAGTGAGTAGCATCTTCAGACCGTGTCTTTACTTAAGAATGGAAAGTCATCTTCAGGAAGAAACTCTGTCTTTGCAAGTAGAAATAATTGACTGAACAGGGATAATGTGATTCACTTTTAAAGTATGTTCTTCGATATGACACTTCAGTAGTAATAGTAACGATCTTTCTTATTTTATGCTCCACTAGGGCATATGTGGCCAATTGTATCGCCAGTGTAAGTCTGGATTACTTTCTATTACTTTCTATTGATAATTTTTAATAACTGAAGACATTTGGAACTAGAAGGAAGTCAGTGGTGCTTGCAACAAAGCAGGGGCAATTAAGATGGGTGAGGGCTTTAAACTCTGCCTTGGTGTGTGCACATCGGGAGAGGTAAAGTCAGCCATTAAAAAAATTAAACCATTTGGGTCTTGGGTTAAGGTCTGTGAACTGTTTAATGTCATAATTGCCTGCTGCCTCAATCATCAAACTGAATGAACTTCTAAGTTGAAATGTCATAAACGCTCAGCATAAAGATTTATATAACCCAGGTACCCGACCTACCGCCATGCCATGCCTGTGGCAGGAAGTGTTTGTTATGTCTTACTCTGCCTTTGGGAAAAAAATAAATAAATCCGGAAATGTGCTTGTTCTGGCAATGATCAGTACATTAAGAACCAATTCTGTTATTTGTCTGGTGTGTTCGGAATCTGTGATAAACATATCCATTTCCTATAAAAAATAATTTAGATCCAAATTTCTCTTGTGGATATGCGTATGTTTATTATAACAAATGAAAATAGTTAGTGGTCTGTTTTTCCACTGTGCATTTTGCTAAAATGTGAAAGACACATTGCTGGTTAAAGTAAATTCTATTTGCTGAAATATATAGTTTTATGAAACTCATTTATACATTTTAACCTACCCTTTAAAAACAAGCCCCCAATTTTATCATGAGTGTATTATAAAATGTATGCTAAATACAAAAACAATATTTTGTAGTCATACGTTACTTAGAATTTTCTCCTTTATATGCAATGTAAGATTATGGTAAATTCAGTAATTCAGACCATTCAAAATAATGGTATACTTGACAAAAATTTTCTTACAAGTATTTATTGAACTTAATGTCACACTAGCCTTTTTATTACATTTGCCATATTATCAAAACTGTGGGCATTAAACTCTTAAAAATCAATAATAAAAATTAAAAAAAATTAAAATGGGTGAAAAACTTGAATAAATCTTTGAAAAAATGAATCTGAATGGCTAATAAGTGGAAACATATTCAACAGAATTCATATCCGTGGAGATGCAAATTAAAATGACTTTGAAATATCATTGCAAAATTCATCAGTATGGCTAAAATTTACAAAGACTGAAAATACTCAGTTGATACAAATGTGGAACACCTGAAATGTATGCACTAATGTGCAGAGTATGTGTTAGTATTATGTATCTAATATATATATTCCAATTCTTGTATTAGGCACAGACAGAAATAAATAATAGATGAGATATCCTTGCCCATGAGATGGCTAGTCTGGTGGGAAAGCTGGTCTGGTGCACAAAGGATGATAGTGCTGGATGATGTGTATAACAGATGCTATGGAAGCCAATGAGAACAAGGGATGAAGAGACAGGTAGGATTTTAGGTGGCATGTCAGTGGGGTTTTAATAATCTAGAAAGAGTTAGTCAAGGTAAAGAAGGAAAGAAGGGAGAAGAATATCAAGAATAGAAGAAAACCGAAGTATAGTTAGATGAAAGAGTGGGACAGAATTAGGAAACCTCTGGCAGCCAGAAGGAACAATAGGAGGACAGATGTTGCAGTCACGTGACCACAGAGCAAAGTTGGAACCGCATATTTGAAATACCAGGTATAATACCACACTAAAATATTCATCCTGAAAATAATGAAAATCCAAAAGAAGTTTTAAATGCTATGACCAAGTTTGGATTGGGAATAACCATTCTTCCAGCAGTCCTGAAAGTGGACAGATTATAGATAAAACTGAAGACAGCTGATCAGCTGATTATTTAAAAAAATGATCATTCACTAGCCATCGTATAATAGAGTGACCTTCTTTAGTGATCCACATCTTGATATCTAGAAGTTTTTCAACAAACATGTGTGTTTTCTTTTAGATGTTTATTTTCATTCCTGAAAGTTATGCAGTACGTGATGCAAGTGTTGACTATCCTTCAGTAATGTCGCTGAGAAAAGCTTAGGCAGATGATGACAACATTGTTTTGCCAAAAGATTATCACATTCAAAACAATATTTCATCACAGAGAAACTGCTTTTCGGAAGAGAACTTCAGAAGCCAAAACTTCAGGCATCCTGTGCATCATCAAGTCCTTCAAACAATTGCTATGCAGCACATCAAAATGGAACCTTAACAAGTGGACCCTCAAATCCAATGAGGCTAGAGAAAGACATCAATCTAAAGCCTTTCATGGCAAGGAATAAAGGACTCTCTAAAGAGTTTGTAGAAGGAAGTTTACCCCAAGGGCAAATAAAAATAGATACTCTGCATGGACTGCAAAGGCCTTGTAGGGTATGTTTGATTCAATGTGTCAAGGTTTGTTAGGAAAAGAGCCCATCCACTATATCATGGCAGTATAATATAAAAACAAGTTACAGGTGTGTTGGAAGATCTGAAAAGAGCGGGAAGCAAAGAAATTCAGAGATTAACAACTGCAGGAAGTGGTAACCTTCCCGGGGAGTGAAGGACCAAAGGGCAGCAATATATTCCAGGGTCCAGGAGGAAAAGCAATACTAACCTAGTAAGGATACACTTCATTTTGACACATCTTTCCTATGGTCAACACAGAGCCATCAGAGCCTGCTAATTTGTTTGCTTCTAATGAGAAGACAGCAAAAATGGTGCACATACTAAGGTCAGAGTTTCTTAAAAGATTCCAATGCTGTCTTATAGCATGATTCACATTTATACATACAGTTCAGACAGGTCCTGTTTCCATTACTTGACAGGAAGTGTGGTTCTGTTTTCCTACCCACAGTAAGTGTACAATAAAGTTTGATGAATGAATGATATAATTGTGAATAGGACATTGGGCTCCTCCTATAATCACTTTCTGAAGTGGGTAAGTAAATTTGGGACTCAATTCTCAAATTTTCTCTCACCACAGACAACCTCATTATTGAGGAAGAGATCTGACATTTTAGGAGTGGGGGTCATGACAAGGATTTTTAGGGGAAGCAGGAATTTGGGTATATTTATAAAAGAGGTACTATTTGCCCTGTGATGTGCTATGATATAGCACAATTGTAAAATTTTGAGTCAAATAATGATAGTGGAGAAAAGCGGCAAAGACATGACTGATAGGAACTTTCTACCGCTGCCTCAGTCAATGCTTTATTTTGCAGTCTGCTCGCTGTTGTATATCATAAGCACAATTACTGTTTCACTCAGAGACTCGTGGATCACTGGGTTCAGGATACTTTGTTAAGCACTCTTTCCATCTGATTTTCTCCCCACTCCATTTTTCTTTTTAAGGAAAGGTGCAGGCAAGAATGGAGAGTATTCAGGAAGGCAGAAAGAGAGAGGAAAAAGAAGCATCTTTATTTTATTTCTATTTAGTTGTTCACACTGGTTGTTTCCCCCTGGACCTGAGACTGAAATCCTGGGTCATGTGGAGTGCTTCTTCGGAGGTGCTTGACTTAACCACTGTTCCACCAGGACACACCTTCTTCCCCTTTTGTGCTTATCTAATTTCCTCCTCTAACCAAATTTGCACTCATCTATATATTATCATATTATCTTTTTGATCTAGAATTCAGTTATATCATGGGATTCTTATTTTGACATAGACATGGTTCAGAGTATATGTAGGGGAGTAAAACTAAACTAAAGGCATGATTCATAGTGTCAGCTGATAAATTTTGATATTCTCTTATTCTTGTTCTAGTTTTTTTATATTTAGTAAGTATACATTGATCAATCAATGAGAATAGCTAACATTCCTTATTTACTTACTGTATTTGAGGCACTGTATTAAGCATCTGAAATGATAATGTTCTTATTAGTTTTTCCTTTTACCAAAGCTACAAAAGATGCAATAGAATAGAGAGGTTGTGCTGGCCTGCACATGGTGAACTAGGATTAGAAAAGAGGTCTTTGGTGTGGAGGGTATGGAGAGCTCATTAGTATTCACATGAACACTTTGATATATGACCTTATAAGTGTTGATCACAGTATTAAGAACTTGAACATCAAACAGAAAGAAATTATTCTGGAACTTCAGGGGTTGCTGTCTAACTGGTGAGACTGTGTATAAAATGACTCATACGGTACTACAGATGTAGAAAGATGGAAGATGGCAAAAGTTGCCTGAGGAGAAATAAAATATATGAAATATAAATATTAATATTAAAATATAAAGTCCGATTATGTTAGTTCTATCTAAGCAGTGGGAAAGAATTGGAGCGAGTAAAGAATTAGGTGACTAAGGAAGTATAACTCACTGGGCAGGTGGTAAAATATGATGAGGAAGAATAGAGCATCAAGAGAGCATTAGGAAAGATGAAAAGGGAGCTAGAAGGGAACATATTAAACACAGAAGGCTTAGCATAACTTAATGTTGGGTGTCAAAGGAGAGACAGCAGAGATCTTCACCAAAGAAATGATAGGACAATGCTCCTTTCACTAAGAAGTGTAAACTTTATCCTGATAGTAATGAGATGGCCTCAAAGGATTTTAAGAAGCTCTTGTTCTTAGAAAGTTAACTAAGAGCAGTAAGAAGATTATATATAAAATACAGTTGTTGACTTACAATGATATATTCCTTAAACTTATATAAAATTATTATGCAATGTTTATTCAACAAAATAAAAAAAGAAAGTAGTCTCATTTTAAGCATAAGAAAAGAAAAAATTAATTAAAAGTTTCTGAAATGTAATTATCATAATAGATTTGGCAACTGTTGCCCTAAACAAACCTACATGTCAGAGACTTTATGCTATTTAAAATAAAAGTATTATTTTTTAATACATCAAATAAAATAACATTAAAATTTCAAAGAAAAAAAGAATCAGAGGCTAATCCACAGTGCATAGATTAAGTATGATACAAGAATGATGTCAAATGGGTCAGTAACAATGGGAATGTTTATGGAAGATGCTAAGTAAAAAGAAACCATAGATTTATTAATCTAACCTAAGGATTAACAAAAATAGGAAATAATAAATAAAATGTGACTTGAATTGTCAAATATATTTTATTATTATTCTTTAAAAGAAAAACAGGAGAAAATGTGGTTTGGGAAAATGCTTTTTTACGTGTTACCCACTTTGCTTTGTCACTCCCTTCATTTTGAAAATGTGTATCTCATCTTTCATTCTCTTGTGTTCCTCAAGGTCAGACCAGTGAGAAGGTAGTGGTTTATGTTAATTTTTTTGCAGTGGCATGGCAAGAATCTTTATCCTTATCTACATCCAGAGAACCAAATATTCCCTAATTAATTTGATTATTTTTAAACACATTAACTGAATGAATTGAGTGTATTTAAAGGATAATTCAAAGATATATTTGAAAGCTCTAATCAAATGGGTATTGGGGTCATCTAGGCAAAGGAATCATTGACGGTCAACAGATTTCTAATGCAGATGTCTGCGAGAAGGCAACCAGATTGACTACTGAGGAAAAACAGTAATTTGGAGATAAGATGAGCTGTTCTTTTTTTCTTTTTATGCTTTAAAAAAATTTTTTTCCAAGGTAGTTGTTCCTGTATTCTTCAACATAGGACCAAGATTTGGCTGGTAGATAGAATGCTGGGCAACATCAGCACATAGACATTAATGGGAGTCAATATCACAGCAAAATTGCGAGGAATGAAGATAGAAAACCAAAGACAGAAAGAAAGCCTATTTATTACAATGTGCTGAGTCATGTAAAGAGAAGAAGAGGAAGAAAATATTAGGAAGCCTTAGCATAAAAAAAGAAAATCCA
The DNA here is from genome assembly GCA_004363575.1 of Solenodon paradoxus. Lineage (NCBI taxonomy): Eukaryota > Metazoa > Chordata > Mammalia > Eulipotyphla > Solenodontidae > Solenodon > Solenodon paradoxus. Next base: position 1,063,951 of record RJWH01000218.1, on the reverse strand, counting down.
AAAAGTTTAGTTTGTGGAAACTGAAAGAGAATAAAGTTAAGAAGAAGAGAGGTCAATGTTGGAGACTGAAGAACGACATTGTACATGACTATTAAGGGACCACTAGAGACTTTTGACATGGCAAATTAAGTGGAATGCTGGAATGGAAGGCTGATTGTGTTGGATAATAAAGAAGTTCACAGAGTCTGTATTTGTGGAAGTGAGTTGCCTCTAGGAAAACTTGCTTGAAAAGCAAGCAGAATAAGGTACTGGGGAGTTCTACTCTTCATAAAATAGAGACTGTTAGGATTGTTGGGAGCAGTGTTGAAGAGACAGAAGTGTCCTGTTCATTGGGCCATGGAATTTATGCAATGAAGCTGGGGGCTGCGGATGGGGAAACCACATCAAAGCTTAGATAGTGAAGCTGATTATAAATAATTCCATATACCACCCCACCAAGATCCCAAAGTATTTCAGTCTGTCCTAAGAGTTTCAATATCCAAACTGCAAAATAGCCCAGGGACGTAATGGCAATCTGAGGCCATGTACAAATAAGATTAGTCTATGTGCCACTCTATTCCTGCTCCCATTTACTGACCCCAAGTCTCTCTACTAACATCAAATCCCTCTAATATTGGTGAAGTAAGTTCCATCTGGGAATGTTTAGATGTTTTAGCGATAGCCTTAGGCTGAGATAGATGGTAATATCTACTGAAATGAAATTCACTGTCACAGGAAATTCCAATGGCCATGCTTTCATGGGTCCCACATTTTCAAGCTGAAACAAGTATGTGATAACTATGTGAACAAATTAGGCACATCACCCTGATAATATATGAATAGTTGAGATCATATTGGTCGTTGTTCAACCCACACCTCCACCTTTAGGGAGGCTGCATGGTAAGACCCTCTGGTGAATCATGGTTCATGGTCTATTGATCTGCTATTAATACAATTTCTGGTGCCCTTTGAGCCTTTTGCCCCACATGTGTGATTCCTCCATGCAATTCTGTATGTTATCTGAAAGGTCTCTCGATGCCACTGCATCAATGCAAACCAGACTACACAGAGATGAACAAAGGGAATTTAACTTTCATAAGTTGTTTTTAAAAATGCATTTACTTTGACTGCACTGAAAGAATCTAAAAAAAGATGAAAAGCATCTTTAGCATGCCAAAAACATCTGGTTTCATATTTTCAGACCAAAAGGAAATTGCATGAAGACTAAAATCTTATGTTTTGATTTATATTATTATTGGAGGGCTGAGAAGCTGCCAGTCACCAAGTAAAATTTTATGATGATAAATAAATAAGGAAAACAATCTGACAAAACATGTTGTGGAACAAAGCTGCATTTCAAGTTTAATTAACTGATAACAATGTTTATGATGGAAGAACTGTGCCACCAATTATACAGTTAGTAAATGTATGCACCCGATGAGAAGACAAGCCCATAAAACTATATAAAGGGCTCTTCTTCAGCATAGTATTTCAGCCTATTCAAGCAAAGTTTTGCTTTATGTAGTAAATCATGCATCAATTAAGACCCTCTCTGAACATGTGCATGAGATGGTCTCTTAAAAGTGGTACCTCTAAGCAGCATATTTTAAAAGGAGCAAGAGTAGAAGCTAAGCTTTTCTAATAAGCTGAATGACAGTGTCTTCTGTCAAGTGACAGGCTCTGGTAGAGCAGAAATATAGCAGTTAGGGAAAAGAGAAAAAAATGCAAAGAAGAATGTTTCCATCTTTTTAGCATTATATATTTCGCTCCCCCCAAAACCACAGACAAAATTCTAACCAAGTGTTCCTGTAAAAAGGCTTTCATGGGACCTGCTGATCAGCAACCAGCTGTAGGTAAAAGTTTTCCTTAATCGTATATGGGAGAAGGCAGTCTCTTTGCTGTTCTGAACCTTGCATTTAAAAGCATTGTGTACTGAGTTATTGCAATTCAAAGAATGAGGATCACAGCCATTGTTTGTTCCTAGTCTAAACTGTTTGCTTTCAGTTTACCATGGAGACTGTCTCATGCCATGTTTCAGCATTTATTATATTTTGAGGGGGAATTTTCATAGCAGATCTTAGAAGTTGATTTACTCACAGTACTGAAAGAGATAAACCTAGGGTGACATATACAAGATTTTATATCCAATAGTCCTTACCTTTGGAATGCTGAACTATTACCAGATTTAGGAAATAGTTAACTCCCCTGACTCCTGGTCCATTAACCATTCTGCTCACACCCCTCATAGAATCCTTTCAGCAGCAATAACTGTCACTATACTTTTGGTCTTTCTGACAGTGAGTACTCCACACAAATAAGATCAGTTAGCACATTAAGCAATGCATTCCAAATATTAGGTAGTTTCCCAGTAGATGCCTGATGAAATTTAAAATACATATATGTCTGATATTAAGGGGTATATTATTCAATCAAGTGCTTTTGTTGGTAAAATTCAATATTTTGTATTCAGACAAAAGACCTGAAGAATGCAGAACAGTGATGGAAAATTCCTGAAACCTTAAGCCTAGACACATTTGCCATCATAAACATTCTGAAGTGCATTTGTTGATTCAAGAGGAAACACTAAGCATTCTGGAATTCTGGTTTTCCTAGAATCCATTCTGATTCATGGCAATGTCCTATGTGATTTTTAGTGTCTGTCTTTTAGTTTTGTATGCTCTTGAGTTAATTTCACGTTATTCAGCTCTTCCTATTTAAAATTATTAGCAATCGAATGAACTGTTTGGTCAGCTAGTTTTTTGTTTCCCTTTGTGAGGTGTATGTGTTACTTGTCGCTCCTTTTCCTTGGTGAAATGAACTTTTCCATATGCGGGGAGGTTGTGTTGGCTCATCTTGTGTCTGTCTGCGTGCATATATGTGCATGGAAAAGTTAACATCCTGCCTTCAACGCTGTTGGGAATTACTACTGGCATGTTTTGACTCATTATCTTGAATCTTAATCAGCTGATGAAAAAAAAATTGGTTTCATCAGCTGATGAAGGCTCAGGGTAATGAGTCAAAACATCCTGATAGGACTGCTCAGCAGTCAGAAATGGGACTTGCGCGCTTCACCTGACGCAGCTGTCTCTCAGTGCTGTCCAACAAATGATGCTCTAGTCTCTATATTTACCACAACACACTCGTCACAGGATGGGATGAGAAAGGGTAGACTGAGCATGCTCTCTATCATCAAACAGGATGACATTTTTATTGTGATAATTGTGCCTAACATAAAATGGACCATTGTAACAAGTTTAAAGCTTATAGTTTAGTGATATTAAGAACATTTCTGTGCAATGGAATACTGGTTGGGCAAGGTCCACATATATCCAGGGTTACAGGTTTATGTCCTGGGACAGTCAGGAACAACCAAAATGAGTATCTAAATAAATTAAACAAAATGATTGCTCCTCCTCTTTCTGCCTGCCTGACTCTGCTGTGTGACCTTCATTTCAGACTGCACCTGTTCTTAAAAAGCAGATGGTTGCCATGCAACTCTCAGCACTACCCTCCATCTCCAGCATTTTTCCATCTTCCATCATCCCACAAAATAACACAAAATAACTCCCTTTTTTCCCCAAGTCCCAGCACCCGATAGCCAATTTTTACCATCTTCTTTGTATGAATTTGACTATTGCTCGTGTCTCACATACTGGAATCATACAGTAGGTCAGTGGTTATCTTTCTGAGTCTAGCTTATTTCACTGAGCTCAAGGTCTTCAGGGTCCACCCATATTGGAGCAGGTGTCAGAATGCCCTTCCTTTTTCAGTCTGAATAGTATTCCATTGTGTGAATACACCACATTTTGTTTATCAGCTCATCTGTGGATGGACATTTGGCTGTTGCTTTCAACCTTTGGCTTCTGTGAATAATGCTGCTATTTACATGGGTATATAAATATCACTGTAGCCCCTGATTTCAGTTCTTTGGGATATGTGCCCAAAAGTGGAATTGCTGAATCATAGCCTATTCTTAATTTTTTTTAAAGAACTGTGACCTTTTATTTTTAAAGAAGAATGGCAGCTCCCAAAGCTGGGGATCATTGAAGGTGTTTGCAGTGCATGACTTTCATGTCTCTGGGACTCAGGGATCTCCCACGAGAGCGATTCATTGTTGGAAGATTTGGTGAAGAAAAACTAAGTGGAAACTAATAAGAGTTTTCAAGAAAAGTAAAGAGAGAAAAATATCTTCATGAAAAATAACTCAAAGTTTAAAAATGGGATTCTTTTCAAGCATTTTCTTAAAGAATCAGTGATGGGTTTTGTGTTTTACAACGGTGTACTGAAAAGAGTAACGCCAGGGTGTCCAGTGGCCAGTGTGGTTGAAGCAGTATTGCATCTTCTTGCAGTTGTCTGTGAGTGCCAGCCTTTCTCTCTTCTGAATATTTCTTTTCCAAATGGCACTTGCTTTTGCTTAAATCTCCTAGTTCAATAGCACAAACAGAAATTCACTTAAAAGAAAGGAAAGATGAAATAGGTGAAAACATAGAGTGCCTTTACTTACATGGATAGGGAAGTCTCAAGAAACAGTGCTGTGTCACACCCTGGTGGAGCAGTGGTTCAGTTAGCTTCCTTTAGCTAACACATACCTTCCCAAGTCTGGGTTCAAGTCCTGGGGTTGGGGTACAACCAAGATGAGCAACTCAATGAATAGGGCGCTTCTTCCTGCCTGCCTGCCTCTGCTCACCTTCATTCCTCTCTAAACCTCTCTAGTCCTCTCTAGTCCTTTAAAAGTGAAAAAAAAAAGTGCTACAAAAATAAAAACAATTGCCAGTTTGAAGGACAAACATATGAGCAATCCTAGAAAATCTGAAATGGTAGAATATATGGTTGATGATAAGAGCATATTCTATGCTTTTTTAAGTTAAAAATACTGCTTCTTGAATTGTTGATGATAGAACATTTGATATGGGGCCAAATATTTTTTTTTAACCTGAAGTGGAACTTTAAGGGACACCAATCTCTTCATCCTACAAATGAGGAACTGGAGATCTTGTGGTCACAGTTGTCAATGGCAGAGCTGGAGACAGGAGGTGGCAAGACTTTAAAACATCTGCTCCAGGAACAAATGAGTTGTTTTTCTTTCATTGGTATGTGACTAGAAATAATTTTTGCAAGCTTTTTTCACATTTAATTCTCCATGCTCCTGCCTAAATAGATTCCCAAGTAAGCTCTACGCTGTTCTCTGATCCTATTACTCCTTTCAGGTGAGAGAGACAGTCTGCATGTTAGTCTTTTGGAATTTCACCCATGTCATTTGGACACTTCCACCTGAGATTTTTGAATTCTTACTAATTGGCCATTCTCTCTGTTTTTTGTGGCTCTTTGTTTCCTGTCATTGAATTAACATTCCATTCAAATTACTTAAATCTTGTTGCCATTCCTTTCCCTAGAAGTTCCCAGTTGGGAACTCATCTTTATAGCTCTTAACAGGAATAGTATGGGCATTTGATGAATTGAAAGAAATATTTAACAAATAAATAAAAAAGAAAGACAATGAGAATCACGACTATCCCTAAATCCTCTAGTATATATGAGAAAGAATATATTTTAACTTTAGAATACATTATTTAAAATATATACATATATTAATAATGTATATATACATTTTTTAACTTAAACACATGCACGTAAGTGACCTCCTTATTTTACTTATTTATTTGTATTGAGGTTATTTTGATTTACAACACAATGTATTTCAGATGTGCAGGTTAACACCCACATCCACTAGCAATTTTTCTATTAGTTCAAAACCACTGTCATTGGATGCATACCTGTGCTCCTACCTGACATCCCCACCCCACTGCATCTCCTTATTTTATTTAAACTCAAGCTCCTGGACTGTATTCTTGTTCACTTTTCAGGGTCCATATCTTTATCTTGCCATTTTCTTAATCAGAGCAAGATTCTAAGGTCCTGGAGGGAAATTTATTGCTGGTCAATCACAAAGATCAGTCTCTGTGCAAAGAAAAATTGACTAAGCAAGTGAGAAGCTTTCTAACAAATCTCACACACCCCTTTTGACATAGTATTGCCTCTGGAATAATATAAAGACATTTTTCACAACTATCATGTTACTAATCATCAGAGCATGTCAACAAGATTGCAAACTGTATAGTCAACTGTAAACACTGAGGACTTGAAGTTTCAAATTTCAAATGTGATAGCAATCTGAACAAGCTGCAAAATTCTCAGAGATAAGATTCAAATGGAAAAACATCATCTATAACCTCCAATGGTGTAGCATGCTGATGTGGCAATCTTCAGAAATGCTACGTAGCCCTCCAGACCTGTGTGTGTGTGTGTGTGTGTGTGTGTGTGTGTCTGGTATGTGTGTATGTGTCTATGGTTTGTATGTGTTTGTGTGTGTCTGTGTCTGTGTTTGTATCTGTGTGATTTTGTCTATGTGTCTGTGTATATCTTTATGCATGTCTGTGTATGTGCACATGAGCATAAGCAAGTTCTTTACCACCATCAATGCCCTTCGATTGAGTCTTCTGCATACAGTCTATTTTTAAGAAGTACGGAATAGGAAATAAGTTGTTTTTATTGGCCAGGCTAATGTAATATTTGGAAACTTGGAGACAAGAGATGCATGACCGTGAAGGGTATATTGAATAAACAAACAGCCACAATTAGTTAAATCAATAATCATAGATACAGTTGACCTATTCAAGATGCAAGAAAAACCAGAGTTCCTTGGATTTGTATTAGGTTTGTATAGTGCTTGACTGGTTTGGCTGTTGCTTAATTTAATGGTTCATTCTATTGAGAGGAGGTTGGAGGGACCTTAGGCCATCAGGGCATGGAATGAAGAAGTGCCTACCTGACAAAGTCTGAGGACTACCTGTTACTAAAGTAGACCCACCCCCTAGAGATAAAGATGCTGAGACAGGACAAAGGAAGTAGTTGCCCTACTAAGCAAAAACAGCCAATAAGAAGCTCAGTTTCAGAATCCCTTATTAGCATAGAAGGGACCAATGGGAGTCCTGAATGCTTCATTAACACACTAGATTTGGGATTGCACCAATCTGAAGTCCATACCAAACTGTAAAAGAAGATAAAATAAGACAAAGAAGATAAAAGCCCCTAGACCCCAGGCACAGCTGCAACCCTTTCTTTGGACCCCTCCCAGCGGGACAAGTCTGTGCCTTCTCCTACAAACTCTCCTCTGCTTTTGCTTGCCTGTTTGGTCCGTGAGTTCATTCTTCAAACGCTTTGAGACATGACTCAGGACACCACATTACAATCTCCGTATCACTGTTGTTTTTTTTTTTTAATAGTTTAAAATATGTTTCCTTTTGCTGAGTTTAGGCTCCAAAATTCAAATATTTCAATTTAGAAAAGTAGCATTCAGTCATTGGCAAAGGCCTTTAAATTTCTGCTCTTTTTCTAATGATTTGGGAGGACAAACCACTGTGTGTATGATTCGCTTTTTTCTTTTAAATGCTTTTCTTCTGGAAGGAAATGTCTCAACTTAGAAACTTTCCAATATTATTTTTGGCATAATTCCTTTGTTTTATCCAAATTATTTTATTATATTTATTATTCTTGTCAGATGACGAAAATGGTACATTGCTTCCTGTTTTAAACACAGAGAATGAAAGCATATCCATAGATCCTCAGAGTTTAGACTTCTTGGGATATGACCAAATCTCTGTTAGTTCAATTAAATTCAGAAGTCTAATAATTATTAATAATTTACTGCCCAATGTTGTGTGTTTGGAGAACAGGACAACCTGCATGACACTTCTTCTTTGACCTTAAGAATATTTGCTAATTTTCCATTCCACTACCACATTAACTAAGATCCATACAAGTGAGGTAAGTCAGGAGAAAGCCAAATGTGTAATTTCACTCACATGTGGTCTACAGAGAAAGCAAACAAACACATGAACCAATGAATTAAAAATCATTATTTGGTCTATAGAATCAAATTACTGGTGACCTGAAGGGTAAAGGGAAGGTAACTCAGGTAAAAGGGGTCAAATATATGTTGAAGAATAGATTTGGACTTTTGGTAAACTTAATGTATTCTACACAGTTGTTGATTTACTACCATGCACACCTTAAACTATATAATGATGTGATGATCTGTTCCAATAAAATTAAATATAAAAATAAAATAAAAATAAAAATGAAATAACAGCAAGAGCATTTTTAGTGTTCTTTCACTTCCCAAAGGATGTCACCATACTGTCATCACACTATGATGAAAACATATAGAGATAGTTTTGGCTCTTCCTCTTTATAATCCATTATAATCTTATCAAAATTTCCTCTCACAGTCTATACTAATATAGCCTTTCCACAGTTAACAATATTAACTTTGATTTATGACAGGTCATTTTTGTTTTGTGTAAGATAGTCTCCTAAAACATGAGGTTCTCCCTAATTAAACTTGTCTTTGATGATTCTGCATATATTTTAGACTATCTAATCATAGCTTATTGATAAAGTTGAATAAATATTGATCTCATTCATAAGATTCTGAGATTTCTAAATCTTTATTGTTCAGATAATTTGATTTTGAATTTTCACATTTTGGTAAAAATGATTTGGGAGCTCACACTCTAAAATACTTTCCCTTTAACTTTCACAATAATTGCTTCAATAGCAAACACTTTCTCTATACTGACAACAAAATTATTTATTATGCCTATTTAATCAGGGTGCATTTCCTAAGAAATGGCTAATAATTAGAGGCAAATTCTGCTTTTCTGACTACATTGCCGACAATAACTTGTCAGCAATAACTATGTTAGTAAAAACAGCATTGCCTCCAATATTTCAATGTTTCCAATGCATTTTATTTTTCATGTTTACTGAAAATTTCCAGAGCAGATTTCTAGTCGGAAACTCCTTATACTGTTAGTAACTTCACGAGTGATTTTTTTTTGTTGGAAGGACACTGTCTAGTAATAGGATACTCTCTTATAAAGCATTAACTGAAAACACAAGATTCTTTAAAACCTTGAGAATTGCCTTAATTTTTTTCTTTGAAATAGAATTTTTCTTGACATAAATTTTTGTGAAATACATTTTTATACTTAGAATCATGTGTAAGATCATGGTTTGCAGATATTATTTTCCTAATATATGTTTCTCTAATATATATCACATCAAATGAATTAATTATAATGGTGATAAAGTATTGTTTTTACGCTACTTGTATTAGCACCATATCTTGACTCCCCAGGTAAACTATAAAAAGTGTGGAAAAATAAAACAGCACCCATTTTCATTTGAAAAAGTTTTCAAATAATAGAAATAGGAAAAAAAAAACCCTCAAATAATCAAGGCTGAAATATTGATCAACTTCTGAGAAATACAAACTCAAGTATTAGTGCATCAAACAAGGAAGAACTTTGCAAACTATGAATATGAACAGAAATGTGTGTCTAAGTGGTTGAATCTAAGATAAACTGAGACTGGTATGTCCAGATAGAGCAGTGGTTAGGTCAATCGCCTCTGCGGGCCACATACCCCTGGGTTTGAGTCCTGGGTCCAAGGGGAAACAACCAGTCTGAACAACTAAATAAAAACATAAAATAAAGTGCTTCTTCCTCTTCAAAATAAATAAATAAATAAAATCAACTGAGTTGACAAAGTTGTAACATTATAATGAACTCAGTTTTGCCTAAGTGCTCATAGCTTTCTTTCACTTTCAATTTGTTTTCATAAAAATGTGAATTTTTATAGCATTGAAAGAAAAAATAGCGCTATAACATATTTCAATATTTATATGGAAAATTTAGCATTGTTTTAATCATTTAACTATGTTTCTGCTCTGAAAATCTGGCAGATGTTCCTATGCCTCCCACATGAGACTTATACCCATGTGATTCCTATGTTCCTGCCATATGAAATAATGTGCAGTTACCTAAATATGCACACTCTGCTTCAAGATTTTGGCTTTCTGCCTTATTCACCTAGATGATATGTGCCACCTCCTCCCATCCCTGAAGAAAGTCATGCTCATAGGAAAAAGAGAGAGGAAAGATATCGCTTTCTTCCTAACTCCTTGTTCCTTGCACTTCTATTCTAGACTTTTATAGGCAGTAGGAATGAGTTGAAACGTGAAGTGATCAAACCTGTAATCCTGTACTGGATTTGACTAGAGTTTAACATAATAAAAGTTACAGAATCAGAAAAAGAGAATCTGACAGAGTATGGCTGAAGCAGAGATTGATAATTGTATACTAATTTCTTAGTTTTGACCCATGGATTTGAGTCTTCAAGGGACCAGATGTATCAATGAACCAGAAATAGAAGAGACTCATAGTATAATGAAAAACACTCCGTGAAGCCTGATGGAATCCCTGAGGTCTTGACCATTAAGTGGTCAATCAAAACCTAGTCCCTGGCTAATGTAGTTCTAGACAATAGAATAGATAAATGAGAAGTAGATGAAGAGAATCATTGACTAGGCTAAGTGGTTCTGACCTACCCTATGGCCCAAACAGGAATAGAAGCACTAGGATTGACCTAAAGGAGACCTTTGTTTTAATACTAAAATCACTACCCAGAGGAGTTTCATCACCATTTTTCAACATGCAATGCATGAGCAAGTGTGACCAGACATAAAAATGATTGACTTCTGTGCAGTGGACTTGGAATCTTCCCCAGCAATCCCTTGGAATCAGCACCCTTTTCCTGAAGTGAGTCCCAATTAAGCTTCTCTGAATAAAGCTCTCTGGAGATAGCGCATTACCTTGTTATCTCCTCAATTGTAACAAGTAATACATTTTTCTTTGTTCAAATGAACTTTGGTTTATGTCTTTTGGCTGATGCTAACCAAGGGAATGAAGCCATTGCATTCAGTAACATCTTCCTTGCATAGTTTATACGCGTTGTATTTGGGTCTACACTGGCTATGCCTTAAGTAAGCCATCGAGTGTGTGTTCTGTACTGTGAGATTAAGCTGCTGAGACCCCTGACCTCAAAGTTTTGGGGCTATGTAAGACCAAAGTTCATCAGTAGAGTTTATAAGAGCCATCTCTATTTGCATGATATTGTCACTGGTTATGGGAATGGACAAGAAAGTAGAAAGACAGGACACTTGTACTAAGTTCTGCAGTTAATCTTTTGAGACTGTGGAACCAGGCTATGGGTCTGGAAAATTCTCAGATCTGTCATTTACTGGTAGTTCCCTGGTGAAAAGGAATAAAATCTGCCAGTTTTTAATAGCCCTTGAATGAAATTTTACTAGATGATCTAGTTTGTTTGAATGAAAGACAATTATGCAGAGACTTTGCAGGGACCCAGAGTACTCCTTCCTTGTGTTTGATTTCGGTATTTTTAACTTTTTTTCCACTTTATTATCTTCTTGACCATTATTTAGCTTCAACTCCATAAATGAGGAAGTAATTTTCTTAGACATATGCTATAAATGATAATGGAGTTAATTGTATTAAATTTTATTTTATTGATCAAACCCCAAAGCAGCAGGGTGACATTAGTCTAAATTCTATCAAATATGTAAGATGAACCAACCCCAGGATAATTTTATATTTCTCACCTTTGATGAAGAACCCTGTCCCCACGTCATCTAGACACGTAAGCAAACACATACCTAGGGAAGAGACGTCACTATAAATCTGTTTCCAATGTTCAATTGTGCCATAGTGGTTTTCATAGCAGGATTTCAGAGAACAACCTATTTTGGGTGAGCATTTGTATTCACTGTAATCATGTTCCATTAAAAAGTTACTACCTCAGTTACCCATTTTGGCTGACTAAATCAAATTATCTATCTATCTATCTAACTATCTATCTATCTATCTATCTCCTCTCACCTCACCCACAGAATAATTTCCATATGAGAAAATAAACATTGTATTATGGGTAAGATAATTGGAAATTCTAGGCTTCCATTCTCCTGCCTCTCTGCCTGTATTCAACATAACAGTTGGGGACAAAGCACATAGCATAGAGACAGACACTCAGACATTTTGTTGACTGACAGCCTTCTAAGAACAGTCACCTTAGTTTGACAGCGTTACTTTGTATGATACCAGTTCTCAATCCAAATATCAAAACTTTCTTCTATTTTTAAATGTCAGAGGCTCTGCAAACTGCAACACATTCTTGACCAGACTTTTTATTGTAAGACTACTCTCTCCTCAACTATGGAACACATGGCTGGACTTTACTATAAAATGAATACTCCAGGTCACTAGATAGTTCATTTTAATTGGGATGAAACTATATATATGGAAAGCTCTTGCCTGTGACTCAGTCTCATATAAACTTAATCAGGAGATTCTGGTGCATCTGGGGTCATATCAGGTCAAGGAGAAGAGTCTCAGACAAAGTGTGGTGTGATAGGTCTATCTTTTTTACCCCAATAGATAGCTCATCCCTAAGACAGAGGTTTATTCTTGCCTGTATATTATCCTGCCCCCTGGGATGCTCTTCTCTGGCTGGAAGAAGGTGATACCTTTTCTGATTTTCTTTCTAGCCTCCTCTCCCTATTGCTTCACTAGAATTTCATGTGGTCAAATCCAGCACCATGAAGAACAGTCATTCAGTCATGCCTACTTCCTCCTACTAAAAGGACTCTGGGTTATTCCATTTGCCCAGACCCTGAAGAATGCTCCTTGTACATTAGAGAGCTTATAACTGCAAACCCACCCAAAAGGGGTTGGATTCCATATAGGACTGTCTGTTCCTGGACTGCAGCTTGTGGATTGGAGATAGCAGTAAGCCCTTCCAGTGGTTCCTGAATGGTACACTGTTCTTTCCCACAAAGGCTGATCCCACAGTTTAGAAATACAGAGTGTGAGATAATGCAAGTTTTGCAGAAAGTAACTGCTGGGAAACAAGAATTAATAAAACTGTGGACTTTGACATAATAATACAGGGGCAAAGGAATTTCAAATGTGCAGCCACTCTTGGAACACAGCTACTGCGCCTCACCCAAGAGGAAGCTACTCTGTGGCTGGTCTGGTGTGCTCTAGGTCACATCAGCAAGGCCAGCAACCTGCATGTAAGCCACACCATTTTAGACAGAAGAATTACAGCTCCCTTCATGTTTCCATTACTCACTGTTTCTGAAGTCACCCTACAATAACAGGACACGCCTAGGCAAGAAGTCCAGACAGTTTCATTCGGTTGATTTTCATTCATTCAGAGCAATCTCTCCTGCTTTTCAATACTTCATCCCTAAAATATGGATAATAATGAAAATCTGCACAGCTACACTTATGAGAATCTAAGGGAGAGCTAAGGAAGTCTAGAGAGAAAACATTAAAAAGAAAAGTCACCATGAAACTACTTGTATTCAGATTGGATTTCACAGATTATCTTCAAAGTGTCTACATTCTCACAGAATAAAACAGAATATAAAAATTGGTTTAATTACAGAAGGAGGAAAAATACATTTGAGAAGAAATGGAAGAGAGAGTTGGGGTTGAACTTAAATATTACCTCAAGTTTTTATTTTATTTTGCTGATTTTATGAATTAAATGAAGCACTTAAGATGAGAAATAACAGGGAAGGTTTACTTTTTTTCTGTTATTTTAGTTTGAGGAGAAAACTCAATAGTTCTGAAATGATGAATTAGAAACTTTTTGCTGACAAACATCTCTGTGATTTACAGTTGCGTATGTAATTATTTTTAACCACCAAAAATGTCTTTACATTTGAGTTTTCCATTTAAGAAAAAGTTTCTCTTAAAGGCATAGGTAGGTGAAAAATGACCTCTTAAAGCAGTCAGACTTTTTAATTCAGGCTAAAGAGCAAACATGCTTTGGTTCTGGACACAACTTTATTTGCAAAATTTTATTAATAAATCTTTTGCTTTACAAGCAGTTATTGAGCTCAGAGACTTTTTTCCTTTTAGGAAATAAAATGAAATGATTTCTCCTAGAAATGTTATAATCACTAGAGTTTCCAATACACGTATAATTTATCTAAGTATTATTATTACCAGAGCTGAAATTACTGATAGTAAAACAGTTGGACTGATATTAAAATAGCTAAATTATGGTTTCACTGAAATCATTGTAAACAAAATTTAAATTCACATACCTAGTAGGAATTCAATTGACAACAATTGAAAGATGTATCACATTTTGGTAAACACAAGTTGATTTCTGTGTTCTCTTAAATTATGATAATTATAGTTACTTTCCTCCAAAGAATATGTTTTCATGTATATTATCTCATTTGTTACTATAATATCCCTGTAAGGGACAGATGTAACAGTTTCAATTTACAGATGAGGAGAGCGAGGTACAGATGGCTAAATTTGCCTAAAGTTGGGCCACCATATTGGCTTCCACTGAGATTTTTATTATTTTGATGTTAAATTCTTTGTTTAAACAAGAGACTGGGTTGCATAGAATATGTAGTAAAAGTAACTGTTACTCAACCCTCACTTTCCTTCTTTACTTCTGAAACTGAAAGAAGAGCATCACTCTCCTGTCTGTTTATAAAATAAACACAGGCATGATGCATTTTGCCAACCCTTTTATAGAGTCATTCTGGATGGGTGGATTAGTAGTAAAACTTCCTAGATTATAAATATAATCTAAGTCAGACTAAATTTTGGAACTACCTCACTCTTTGCGTGCACTATTGACAAAACCTTTAGTGTCTCAATTTGCCCCATCAGATAAGAGAGTGTATCATTGTTTTTAAGAATTGCAAAAATGCCACTTTCTAAGAGTGGAAAGGGCTGACCAAGATCCTAGTTGAGAAGGAGTGTGAAGTCAAGTTCAGTTCTCAGTGTAAAAGAATGCTGTAACCATTAGACATATCTGTGAAGCATCTAAGTCAGGTGGGAATAGGATGTGGTATAGGCACATTTATCAGTTATAATAAGCTTCTCCCAAACTTAGTGACTTAGAACAACAATCATGTATTTTCTTATAAATCTGTGTGTGTGTGTGTGTGTGTGTGTGTGTGTGTGTGTGTGTGTTTAGTATGTGTGTGGGGTTGGGGGGTGGTCAGGGGAAAGAGGTGGTTTTAGCCAAGCAGTTCTGACCTTGCCTGGAGCTACTTAATCAGAAACTATCTTTTCCTGTCTCATTTGAAGCTAGATACTCAAGATGGTTCCATGCATATGCTTGGCAGTTAAATTGAGATTGTGACTGGAGCAACTTGGTTTTCTTCCTATAGCCTCCTCAGTTGCATAGAGGATTATTTTTCTTCCTTCTTTCCTTCCATCAGCATTCCAGGAAAGCAAGACTTATTATACAAGCACTTGTAAAATCTTTACTGGTATCATGTTTCTTGATCTATCACTGGCCAACACAAGTCACATGGCCAAGTTCAGAGTCAATGCTGGAGGTGGATAGTGGGAGGTCTTGGTCACTGAGTGACCCCATACTATGAAATCGCTATTTCTGATGCATTGGGGAAAATGAGTCTAGAGGTTTGTAAAACTGGATTCAGTCTTTGTTTCTGTCACAAATTAAATATATCTTTGAACCTCAAATTTCAATTTTTCTCTTAGGCAAAAGGACATTATCTCTCTTGCTCTTCTTGCATTTGTGGAATTCTTTTTCAAAAAATCTTTCAGATATTTTTATGAAAAGATAAAACCTTCATTACTGTTTTTTATAGTGCATACGATAGCACAAATGCTAAATTCTGACTTTTTAGGAATTGGTAGCATAGTAAAGAAGATGAGCTGTGGACAGAGAACAACAAAACGTACAACACTGGTGGGCTTTTGTAAGTATTTTATGAATTTTATAGACAATGAGTGCTATAGAACTCCATAAGAAGGAATGCCCTCTTACAGGAAATTAGAGAACATTTGATGAAGATCATTGTTAAGAGGGTCTGGAATGAGGAGAGAGAAAAACAAAAATTTGTTTCATTATAAAAATAATACACTTCCATTATGGAAAATTGAGATAAAAGTGAAAAACATGCTAAAGATTTCATTTTTACCATGATTGTAGACATATGCATATATATTTTAACACATTTATAAATATGATTTGGTTAATAACAGTAACATTAACATTTTCTACAAAATTAAATAGTTTCATTACTTTCACTTAAATGGCTACATTGCATTCCAACTAATGCTATGTACCATAAATAATTTAACTGTCTATTGATGAATATTTAAGTTATTTTGCTGTCTTAAAAAAATTCCAATATAAATTCCTCCAGGCAAATTGTTGCTACTAATTTCCTAAGGATAATTTCCTAAAAATGAAATCATTAAGTCAGAGGACATAGATCTATATTTGAAATCCTTTAGTATAATTCCAAGTTGCACACTAGAAACTTTGAAACAATTTGTGGCTTTATTATTACAAAAATTGTATTATCCTGAATGCTCATCAACATGGATAGATTACTGGAGTTTTTATTTTTCCATTTCAAGTTAAAAAACGCAGTCATAATTTTAACTAGTATTTATTAATTACCAAAGAATATTAACATTTTCCCTCCATAGTTATTAGACATTTGTGTATTTTCTGTCAATTAACTTTCCAAAGCTGTAGTCCCTTTTCCTTCTCCTGCTAATATTTTCTATATCATATAAGAACTCTTTATTAAAAAAGATTGATGTAACATTGATTTATAATTTTATATAGGTTTCAGTACTATAATTCCACATCTGTATTTGCTATGCTATAATCTTTACTGAAAGCCTAGTTTCCATCTACCACCATACAGCTGACCCCTTTATTTGATTTACCCTTCTTTCTTTACCCTTCCTTTTTTGAGGACCACCAAAAAATCATCACTTGGGTCTCACAAACCAAGGGTTTGTTCTTGTTTTGTTTTGTCTGTGCATTTAAGTTTTAGCTCAAAATCTATATGTTCTCCATTATGATCACCAAAAGTCTAGTTGCCATCCATCATATACTGAATTATTGAAAATAAGTTGGGGAAAGGGATGAGATGACTAAGAGGCATAAGATAAATCTGGCAGGCATGACCTGAAAGCTTTTCTTTTCCAGGAATTAGAGATAAACCACCACCAGAGGAATGGGAGGAGAGTAGTTAGTCGTACTTGGCAACCACTTCAGGGTCTTGTGCAGAGACGAAGCATTTGTGTGACCTTGCTCTGCTGCAAGCTTGGCCGGGCTCCATTAACTCTGTTTTCACTCCCATGCCCATCTAACTGATTTCTTGCCCATCTCAGCTCCTTTCCTGACAAGAGCTCCTAGGACCCTCTCAGGGTCCAGATGTCCTTTCTTTCCTCAGTTATGACAGGGAGGTCCTCTCTCCATCCTATTGCTATCTGCTGCTTCACTCACCAAAAGTGCTGATGCATTTTCCCTTATACCAAGAGATAATGTTAGGCTCTTGTATTTTAGCTGTTCTTGTTCATGAGTGCTGTCCTTTACATTCCTATGGAGGATTAGAAATAAAAAGTGCTGATTTTCTTTGTTTCTCACATGGCAGTCTAGAAATTGTACCAGGCTTCATTTTCACTGAGAGCAAGCCTAGCTTCCTTGATGAGAGTTTGGTTTCTGAAATCACTTGAACCATAATGTGTTCCAATCCCTTCTTTACAAATTGCGTCTTGTATTATACTGAGTCAGGTATTTAATCCCCCAAAGCCTCAGTTTTTTATTTACTCAATAACAACACTAATTATATCTATCTGGGAGAGATAGTATTCTGCAAAGATATTTCTTCCACTATTCTTAGCTAAGAGAGTCATATTTTGTTGAGATTTTGAGAAATAAGTTCCTCAATGTAGGTAGGTTCCTCCCTCAATGTCAGAGAATGAGACTTAATAGAATTAAGTCTGTTCTAGCAATCCCATTACCTTTTCCGCCAGGCATTGGTTAAATAATGGGCACATTATTTCATATAGAATAATGCGACCTGGGAGAAGTCAGGGACTTCCAGGGAACATGCTAATTTTTTATTAAAAATGTATCTAGAAAAAGTTCTTTCTTCCTTCTTGTTTTTGGGGATGTGTTCTGAAAACTAGACACATAAGTTTGAAATATCCATGTTATATGCTTAAGGGAAAAGTCAAGAGCTATACAGAGAAGTAGATCTCCAAAGCCTGACATTATGGCAGAAATGAAGTTTTAATCTTGACCATGTCTTGTTTAGCCTTTTGTCTTTGTACAGTAATAAAAGTCTTACTATTATTATTATTGTTATTATTACCATTACTATAATTATTACAATTTATTGAATATTTAGTGGCAACCAGGCACTATACTATGCTCAATATTCAAGAAATATAAACACTCAGGTACAAAAGGGAAGTTGGGAGTGATAGATGGCTGAACCTGGATATAAGGAAAATATTTCTTAACGGGGGAATTTTGACTGCCAGGAAAGAACCATTTCCTGGTTGAAGATACAGATTCAATGTCAGAGAAGGAAGATGACTCCCTGCGTGTACAAGAAATTTTATTTTGGTTCAGTAATCATATTTCAGGTCAGAATCTGGCTAATTAACACACATTCAGACCTGAACCCACAGGAGTTAACAAAGGCAGAATGGCACAAAAGTTATTACAGTGTTGAAAGTTAATACTTATAATAATCATGTCCAAACTCATATTTTACCAAGTTTATAAAAAAATGAATAGTTCTAGATTTTTGACTACTCAGTTATAATAGAATCAAAAGGTTAACCATCACACAACTTTAAAATATTAATGCATTTACCTAGGGAGAGATATAAGTGACCCACAAAGTTATATAGAAAATTGGCTATTGGTGGTGAGAAGGCGGGGTCAACAGAGCTACTTAGTTTCTGAATTATTTTATTTTGTAAATCTTTTAAATTCAAATTCCTTAAGAGGAGGGAAAAAAGACAAAAAGTAAAACTTTTCAAAAAACACCTAGGTAGGCATATTTTAATAGCTGTGATTGCTAAGCCTATTGTTAAGCATTGGTGCAATCTCCAGGCATGCGCAGGAGTATGGAAATGAGGGGTTCAGGGCCCTCACAGATCTCCCACTCTATTCTTGACTCTTTCCTGAAGAGGTATTACCAAATAGCTCACGTCTCTGTTCTCCCCAAATTACACTGTTGTTACTCACTACCTCACTCTGCTTTATTATATATCTACATCTACATCACCAGTTCTCATGTTTTCAGTGCCCTTTATTTCTCCTATTTGATTATGTTGTCAGTTTCCTTTCTACAGCCTACTTCTCGGCATATGTCCAACTACTGCAAATGATCACAGTTCTTTTGTGTCTACATATCACTTCGAGTAATTCATTTTTTTCCACTTACATGTGTCAGTGTCAGTGGTTTTCTCTAAGTATCAAGTCTGTGTCTTCTCAAGGACACCTTTTTAGACCTATCTTTTAGGCTAAATCTACTGACCATCTTTCCCCTTAAGGTCAGAGCTCCTGTCTTCAAGGTTGGAGAGAGGTTAGTTCTCACTAATTTCATCTTTCCACATTACTCTACCAAACTTTGATAAATGCCACTGATGAGTTTTAAGCAGGATTTGTTGATCATTGATTCTGAAATATCATTCTGATTTCATTGAAGAGACTGTTCAGAAAAGAGTGAGAAAAGAAATAAGAGGAATCAGGAAACAAGGCAAAAGAGGATGGTGATTTGGGAAAGAGATGTAGATGAAACAGACATAGTTAGGAGGTAGATTAAGCAGAGGTTGCTAGTGGATTAGAGGTGGATGAAAGAGAAAGAAAGGAACAGAATGAGATCTATGACAGCATCCTATGGTGAAGTGAGGATCAACAGAGGAGGGGCAGATTTTGGGTGTGGTTAATCAAGAGCTCTATTTGAAAGACTTTTTAGACATTTCTTTAGAAGTATAACAAAGGAAGTTGCAGTTACGAGTTACACTTTTTTTTAAAAGAATTCCAGAAAATTTAATGTGATATGTTAACATTTTAAATACCTAAATAATAGATTATTTCCTGTTGAGATATAAGTGACATGTTATTTCTGATGTATGGTATAATGATTAGGTATTTGTATATATTGTGAAATGATCTCAACAGTTCTAGCTAACTTCCATCATCACATATAATTGCAATACTTTTTCTTAAGATGTGAACTTTTAAGATCTACTCTCTTAGCAACTTTCAGATATGCAATACAGTATTAGTAACTCTAATCACTGTTGTACAGTACATTCCCCAAACTCATTCACTTTATAACTGAAACTGTGGACCTTTCAACTCCCTTAACAATTTCCCCCACTTCCCAGCTTCCCCTTTGACAACTACCAGTTGGTTCTCTAGATCTCTGAGTTTGGTGTTTTTGTTTTGTTTGATTTTTTGTTGTTTTTTAGATACCACATATATTTGAGATCATCCAGTATTTGCCTTTCCCTGACATTTTTCACTTAGCATATCTTCAAGGTCCATTCACGTTGTTGCAAATGGCAAGATTTCTTTCTGTTTATGGCTTGATTTTTCATAACATTTCACATATATATGTATATGTGTATATGCATCTATATAACATATATAAATAGTTACTATATATTTATGTTACTGTATCTTGGCTATTGTACACAACGCTATAATGAACATGGGAATGAATATATATTTTCTTTTTGATTTTTCATTTTTATTTTTTTGAATAAATACCGAGAAGTGCAATTGCTGAATTAATGGTATTTCTAATTTTTGAAGAGCCTCCGTACAGTTTTCCATAGAGGCTGTACTAATTTGAATCCCCACCAACAGTGCACAAATGTTTTCTTTTCTCTACATTCTCATCAACATTTGCTATTTCTTATCCTCTTGGCAATAGCCATTGTAAAATATGTGAGGTGATATGTCTTTGAGATTTTAGTTTTATATTTCCCTGATATCATGATTAATGCTTTTAAACATGTTTTTGGGTCCCTGTTGGTCACTTGTATATCCTCTTTGGAAAACTGTCTATTTACATCTGTTGTCCAATATTTAGATGATATTTTTTGTTATCAAGTTCTATAAGTTCTTTAAATATTTTGGATACAACCTCTTATCATAGATATGGTTATAATTTTATTTCCAATTCAGTAGTCTTCAGAATCAAATTAGTGGTTACCAGAAGGGATAGGGGAGGTAGGTGAGTAAATCAGGTAAATGAATCAATCACATGATGAGGATGGAACTGGATTGTTGGGTGATAAACTTAAGACATTATATACAGATGTCAATTTCAATGATGCACATCTTAAACCTAAATAATGTTATGATGTGACATTCTTTCATGCAACAAAAGAAAAAAGAATTAATAATTATTTGTTTACTTTCATCTAAAGTTGGATGGGTCATGGGTTGTATGATCCCTGTTTATGGCAGATGAATGAACTACTGATCACTGAACAAGCCATCCTTTGGAAATTACAGGAATGAATTTTGTGTAGTGTCTTCATTTTAAACTTATAATATAAGAGAAAGCTAACTCTCATTTCCAATCATTCATTTTTAAAAGAAGTAATAATTCTATTACACACAAAATCATTCCTACATCTTCTGGGAAACCACTGTATTTGTTACTAATAGTATGAATGAATTTTTATAGTGAGTGAAATAAATGACTTGTGAGCATTTGTAATTCCAGGATACGCTATTATTTATTTTCTCTGCTTATATATTTATCTATTTTGAGTGTGAAAATACAACGATAAGGAAGCTTCAAGATGGGAAAGAATGTTGACAAAATTATTTTAAGTTCTTTTTTCCTCAAAATTGCAATATTTTCATTTTAACAGTTGGAAGCTTAGTCATCCTACTTTTACATTTAGGTACACTATCGATTTTAAAAAAATGAAAAAAGTTAATTCTATTGAAGAAACGTTACATTATAACATTTATAGTTTTAAGGCATATATCATTGAATCAACATCTGCATATAATACAGCAAATTTAGCACTATTTCATTTTTTCCTTCACTATATAATTAATCTCCTTTACCCCATTTGTCCTCCATTTCTCTTCCTGTTTGATTTACTTCATTTTTAAGACTATTATTGCTTAGTGTAATTCACTTGCTCGCTGTCTTTATATACCACAGATGAGTGATGTCACACAATGTCTATCTTTCTCTTTCTGGTTTGTCTCAATAAGCGTAATTGCCTCCAAGTCCATCCATATTGCGCAAATGGTAGGGTTTCACCTTTTGATAGCTTTGTAGTACTCCATTGTATATGTATTGACCTTGAATACAATTAGTTGAATGCAATTAAACAGAAATCTTTTCATTACCTCACTGCATCCCACACTGACATTGTTTTCTATCTACACAAAATGTCCTTTAATATACTTTAAAATCTGTAAACTATAACATAGGATACAGAAGATGAAGACACAGGATTTTTATTAAACTAAATTTTTCTTTTTTTCCTTCAATTCTTCCAGTCTGTAGTTATTGTTTTAAGTTAGAAGAACTAAATTATTTCATTAAATTCCCATCATTTAAAGCCCAAGCCCATCTTGTGCATTCTCTCCTCTCTCTATCTTAGAAAAGAATCTTCCTATCATTTTTCCAAGTCTATGTACACCACCTGGATTTTATATTATATTTCTTCCTCCTTCTTGTATGATTATTCCCTTAATACCTATAATATTTTCCTTCCTTCACTTTTTTAAACTGACTCCTTCCTCTCTGTGTAGAAAAAGGCTAATTTTCATTACAGTATTTAGAATGAACACTAAACAATTTACCTCATGTCTGATGCTATCAGAGTTCCCTTTCCCTCATCCCACTGCCCTCAGTGAAGCTCATGCCAACACCCCAACTTCCCTTCAAATCACAGAGGCTTCAAGTTGTTTCTTTCATTTTTCTTCCCTCTTCTTCTGCATTGAAGACATCTCTGTCCATCTGAATTGCATTGTCATCATTAACCCTGGTCCTGATTAGGTAACTACTACACCATTTAAAAAGTTTTCTCTCTGATGGTGTATGACCAGCTTCTGATTGTTCTGATTTATTTCCATACATATGCCAGATTAATTACTCCCCAAAAGCATCTGAACCTGTCATTCTCCTGACCAGATTGACTATTTCCCCATGAGACTACTGTAAAATATGTGTAAGGAGAATCTCTTTTTTTTTTTTTTTTAAAGATTTATCCACTTCTCCAGCTTCATCTTTAGCCATTATCTAAAATGGGCCCATTACATCAGCCATTCCCAAATAAACTTCCTCATCTTGACATTCTTTTGCTTAACTATCAATCCAACTGCTCAGTTCCCTTCTCCATTTTTTTTGTCCTTCTGAAACCTTTTTCTGAAGCATTAGAAGGTCTTTTTGACCACCCACATTATTTTGTCTGTATTCAAATATTTTGGATACTCTGTTTCACACTCCTTGAAAGCAGGGGTGATATTTATTTGGTTTAAGCATTTAAAGCATAGCAGGGCGTAGAAGTTCCTAAAGAAGCACAACAGTTGCTGTATGATGAAGAGAGTATGCCCTTTTGTTGTTTAATATAACTGGTCCTTAAAATTAGTTCATAAATCTACATCATTTAAATTTGTTTTCATTTTTTTGTTCTTTTGCCTTTTCATATATGGCATCTGATTTTTTTATTTGGTAAGTTTGCTTATATTTTTGCTCTCTTCTACTGAGTTAATCATTATTGTATTGATGGTATTGTAGTTGCTATTTCATGGAAGTGTTTATAATCTCCTGCGTCTGTTGGTGAAGAAGAATGGTTTCTCTAGGATTCCCAGATACTATCTGAAGTGCTCTTGTCGTTATTATTAATGCTTGTTACACCTTTTTTTTCTCTAAATGCCAGTACTTATCTCCTTTATTTTTTAAACTTGTAATCCTGCAGGGTACTTCATTTCTTATAGCAATAAATAGTGCTATGTTGACTTTTATCTCTGGGCTTTAAAATTTAAGAGTTGAGTTAAAGCTGTGATTCTTATGCCTTTCTGGTAATCTAGCTGCACTTGGATTTTTATTAGCTAGATTAATCCAATAGAATGTTCAGAAATTTATTCAAAATATTTAAGCCCCAATCAACAAAGCTCCAGACCTCTATTTTTAACAAATCCAGATTTTCTGATACTATGTCACTCTTTTCCTCAACTTCTTTGACATCATATATAAATTTATAGCTTTTGCCTTTCTCAAAGGAGATTTCTAAGGATATCAACATACATTATAAACTTTCTTCTAATTAACTCTCTAAATCTCAAGATTAAATTTATAAATAACTATTTTGATTTTTTTTAAAGTAAGAAATCCTAGGATTATATTTCTTGCAAGAGAAAAACAAATTAGATAATGTAACTAAATTTATATAATTAGCATGAACTCATACATTGTAGGCCTACAGTAGTTTGTTACATTTGGCCACTTGATTAATATTATTTCTGCCAATCATAATTTTTAATGAGATTCTTCCATTCACCTACCTTTGCAGATTTCAGTTTATTGGGTGGAGATTAAGCAAGTGATCGTTTATCATCATTCTTTAATAGAACTTGTACTCTGGATACATAATGGAGGGAATGCTTAACTTTCCTATAAACTTTATAGGAAAGGCATAGGTAAATTAATTGAATTTGCAATGATAAATAGAATTTTAAAAGTTTGCGAAAGTAAGGATACAATAACCTTAGTAGAGAGTAAAGCATGAATCAGGACATACAATTGTGAAAACGCACGGGACTTTGGATTATTAATTTATCCACATTAAATAATGAAGTAGAAACATATGATGAATAAAAAGGATCTTCAATTTTTAGAGAAAATTGCAAAAGAGACACAGTATAAGAATGGTCTGAGAAGTAGAAATGTCACCAAGCTGTAACCCCCTTTCCTATAGCACCCCAGCCCCTCTTCCCTGGTAACACCTGTCTTTCTTTTCAGTTATGACTTGCAGTTACCAGATACCATTGCCAGTCAGAATAGATATGAGAGTAAAAACTAACTGGAAAAAGGGGAGATAAAATGAAAGGGACTTCAGAGCCAAAAAAGTGTGTCAAGACACTTTATACTGTCCTTCACTGGTTTTGTTTCATTAGCCTACTAGTTTTGTTTCATTAGCCTGTGTCATGACATCAGACTTTGACTGGATAAGGCTGAAAGGGTGTCTACCTTTTTTCTGGACCCTTCCTCCCCTTTTCCAGAATCTGGACCTAGATAAACTTCCTTAATGTCTCTCAGATTTTCTCCTCTTAAATCTGTAGGTAGAAGAGCTTAAACCTTCTCTGGTTGAGAGTACCTTTAGAGTGCTAGCCCTTATGAGCTTTTTGGCTAGTAAGTGAAGTTTTGCCTGTTGCTGTCAACTGTGCTTGCATTTTGCTTAATCGTCAATGGGGAAAAGAATATTAAGAAATATTGATGCTTTTGCAATCATTTAATAATAGAAGGAAACAAAGAGTGGGCAACTGTAAAGGGATCAAGGAAACAGAGGGCTTCAGAGTTGGAGAAGTGAGCTCATTTCCTAAGGTAAGAAGCAGTCATGCATACAAGGTAGTGGCTGAGAAAGGCTCGAGTCAGTTAAAGGGGACATGAATAGATGAATTTGTACAGATTTTAGAATCGAACACCAATGGTTCATATCCAAGGTGGGCTCTACAGCAATATGTGGAGTTTTAAATAATGACCTCTGATTAGAATGACATATGTACTTTAAAGAATCCCAAGAAGTGAGTCTGTCATATATTCCTGATTAAGAAGCAAAGAGGTGCTGAGAAATCCTTGCAAATGAAATACAGGACCACAGTTGCATTTATGAAAGATCACTCTTCATGATAGACTGCAGATACCCAATCTTGGCTGCATAGAACGTTCTTTTAAATATATGCCTGGGGCTCACTCCAGACTAACTAAATAAAAACCTCCTTCATGGGAACCTGAGTGTCTGTATTTCTATAGCTATAGTGTTATCTATAGTAATGATAACCATTGGGAGAGAATAGGAGAGGGTTGAAAACAGACACAAAAAAATCAGTTAAGGTTGGTTGCTGACAGGAAAGTTCAGGAATCCTAATTCATTTAGATCCATGAACTCACTATAGTTAAAGATGTGTAAAATATGATTTCCCTTGGAGAGTTTGACTAAGAGTAGATCCTGTTGCCTCGTGATTTCCTAGATTTGAACATCTGTGCTTCTATCAATTTACTCTGATGTTTTATCTAAGTATTTGATGAGCTTCTTCCCAGACACACTAGCTATAAAAGATAAAAGTAATCGGAGATAAATTCTAAGAATTTTGACTAATTAAAATGTGAAACCCATAGCAAAATAGTAGATTTTTGTATTGCAAAGTTAGAAGATCTGGGATCTGAGTTAATGTGGAAGAACTAGGCTTTGATGAATAGCTTCAAAGGATGCAACAGTTCTGAGGGATCAGAAAACAACGTGTGTGATCAAGGATGCACAATGGGGTCCCTTTCATATGACTTCTTGTTTATTTTTCTGGGGCTGTTGAATTTTTAAAGGGGTCTGGCTGATACATTTGTGACCTCTCCTGTACCCTGCTTCCAAGTTCTAATTGTCCAATATGTTCCAAGACATATGTTGTCCAAGTAAAAGGGTAAGAGACGCTCAGGAAAATATGTGATGTGAAAAGTGGGCATCCTAGCATGTTTCCCATTTTCCTTGCTCTCACAGGCCAGTTTTAGGTCGTATTGAATTCACTAGCTCTAAACCAGCAGTGATCTGTCACATTCCCTTTCTCTCTTCTGCTACTTTTGGGATAGGAGAAGAAAAAGAGTTGAAGAAGAATCCAAGGCATGGTTGTAAAATCAAGGATCAGCAGTGGTGAAACTGCGAGTAGGACATATGAAGGAAAGCAACAGGATTTGAGGTCACAGTTTTGCTAAAGGTATATTGCAATATGTTCCCAAAAGGACAGTCAATTTCTTTCAGGTAGTGTTGCTTCAGAGAATGGACAGTAATCTTTCACCTGATAGAAGAAATTCTGTGTGTTTCCAATGATGGGCCCAATAACATGGTTCAACCTTTGTTTTTTTTTTTGTATTTACACTATTTTTGAGATAAATGCAGAATCACATGCATTTGTAAGAAACATTACAGAGAAAGATCCAGTAAAAATGACCCATTTCCCTGAATGATTGTTATTATGCAGGTGTTCAAGTCCAGCAGAATAACACCCTGCCTGGTAGATAACCCAAGGAAATCCAGAGAGGACACAGGCAGCAAGGACATAGCCTCTATTATCAGCACAACAGGGGGTTCCAATGGTGATGTGTTGGGAAAGAGTACTGATGACTGACCGGGCATGTTTTTGTCTCCTGAAGGTGATGGTTCAGGTAAGTTACTGAAAAGTTACCAAGTCATCAGCATGGAGAGGGGCCTCTTTTAAAGAGGCTATTGTCAGAGGAAGAATAGTGAGAGGGGAAGAACAGCTGAGTAGGTAAGAACAAAGAACAACTGAGCAGGCAAGGACAGAAAAATTCCAGCACAAGACATCTTGGGTACAGTCAGTGTGGGCAAAGGCAGTTATCACCCCAGAAAGTCCATCTGTTACATTCAGGTTCATGTTCAGTGATAGCCAGGTGCTGAGCCCATTTTCAGGTTTGGACATGGGTCATGTTCTCACACTACCCCACAATAGCATCTTGTAAAATTATGTCTCTCTCTCTCTCTCTCTCTCTCACTCTCTCTCTCTCTCTCTCTGTTTATATATATATATATATATATATATATATGGATATATATATTATGTATATATGTGTATGTGTGTATGTATATAGGATATAAGAAACATATACTATATATATATGTATGTGTTATTTTATTAATGTATGTCCTATCATCAATGCACCCATGAGACTGACCCTGGCAGTCACCCATCTGTTTAACTTTTCTATAGCTTGATTGTTTCAAGAATATTATATAAATAGAATCAGTATGCCATCTTCTAATTGTCTTAAACTTGCTTTTAGAGGACTTTTCAAGTAGTTGCATATCAATAATTTACTGTTAATTGTATGAATGTGTCCCCCCAAATTCATACTTAAATCCTTGCCTCTGAAGGTAATGGTATTAAGAATGAGGGCTTGGAGGTGATGAAGTCTTGAGGGTGGGGCCCACTTAAATGAGATCTGTGCACTTATGAAAAAGACTCCATAGAACCTAACCCCTTCAGTATGTGAGGATAAACAGAGAAGTCTTCATTCTGTAAGAACACCTCAACCCAACCCTACTGGCACTCTGACATTGACATCCAACCTCCAGAACTAGAAGAAACAAATTTCTGTTGTCACACAGTTGGTGGTAGTTTGTAAATTGTGGTATATTTGGTGTGTTACTAGTTTTATTCTACCATTTTAATAGGTCTGTAGTGATCATGTTAATTTTCCCTAAGGGCCAATGAAGTTGATGATGGGTTTATTTTTCATCTGTACATATTCTTTTGGGTGAAATACCTATTCATATCTTCTATCCATCTCCTAACAGGATTATTTATTTATTTTGCAATTGCATTTTAGGAGTCTTGATATATTCTAGATATCAGCCCTTTGTCAGATACATAATTTGCAAACATTTTTCTCTTAGTAACTTGTCTTTTCATCTTTTTCACAGGACTGTTTTTAATGAAAATATTCAAATTTTTACAAGGTCTATTCTTCCTTCTTTATCATTTTTTCACAGTTAAGATTAAGAACTCTTTTCCTATCCTTACATCTTAAAGATTTTCTCATAAATTTTCCCTTAAATTTTTGTAGTAGTTTTACATTTATGTCTGCTGTCCGTTTTGAATTAATTTTTGTTTAAAGTATTTGTTGCCTATTGATGATCAATTTCCTTAGCATAATTTGTTGAAAAGACGATCCTTTGTCCATTGAGTTACTTTTGCAATTTTGGTCTATTCTGATGGAATATCTCTGGTAATCAGAAAACGTTGTATCCGAACATGGTGGAGTTCCTTTCATATTAGTTCCTGTTAATTTTTCTGGAACTGTTTAGGCATAGTCATGTGAGTCCTCCTCTGGGTTCTGTGTTCTGTTCCACCCACATATGCATTTATCTTTCCATCATTACCTTACAGTCCTGATTACTGTGCTATGTAATTTATCTTAGTTTTGAGTACAAAGATTCCTTCCCCTTTCTTCTTCTTTTTCAATATCATTTGAGTTTTTGAGGTTCTGTGCCCTTCAATATAAATTTTAGAATAAGATTATCGATATCAACAGAAAAATCTTGTTGAAAGCCTGATAGAATATGCTTGAAATTAATAAATTAATTTGGGAAGAGTAGATATTTTTAATTATACTTATGATGCATATTCCAACCCATGAACACAGTGTAGTTTCCATTCAGTTTCTTATTTGATTACTTTGCTCAGGACTTTATAATTTTCAGCATATAGACCCTGTGTAGGTTTTGTGAAGTTTATATCTATGTAATTTCTTTGATATAATTGTAAATTGATATTTAATTTCAGTTTTGACTTGTTCACTGCTATTATACATTAAAAAGCAATCAAGCTTTTTGTGAATTTTTATTCTGTGAGTTTACCACTTACTATTTCTAAAAGAAATATTTATAGATTCCTTGATATTTTTTAACTAGACTCATGTCTTCTGAAAATAAGGACAGTATTATTTGTTACTTTACAATATATATATATTTTACTTACATTTTTACTTTGTAGAGTGACTAGAATTTCTAATCTTGTGTTGAACAAGCGTTTTGAGAATAGACATTGTTTTTTATGTTTTTTTTTCCTTTTACCTGTGCTTTGAATTTACATATCAAGATAATACTAACTTCATAAAATGAATTGATTATGTTTTGGGGAAGAAATATATACAATGCTCTTAATTGTTCTTTCAATGTTTGTTAGATTTCTCTAGTAAAACCATTTGGGCTTGAGATTTCTTTTTGAGAGTTTTACATTATAAATCCAATTTTTCAAATAATCATAGACTACTCCAATCATCTTACTCACCCTTGTGGAGATTTGTTTTTTTGTGTGGGTTTTGAGGCATTGGTTTATTTCTTCTGCTTGTCAAATTTATGAATATAAATTTGTTTATAATTACTTATAATTATTTTAATGATTACAGGATCATAGTGACATTGCTTTTTTAATTTCCTTTGTCAGTGATTGCTGTTTTCTCCTTTTTATCTTTATCAGTCTTGTTGGAATTTTATCAACTTTAATTATTTCAAGAAACCAGACAACTCTTTAATAGATTATCTGTATTGTTCTCTTGTTTTCGATTTCATTCATTTCTACTTTTCTTCTAATGATTCCCTTTTTTTTCTGCTTCATTGGGGTTTACTTTGTTCTTTTTCTAGTTTCCTAAACTAGCAGCTAGATTATTTATTGAGAACTTTCCTCTTGTCTACTCTAATAATTTCCCAATTTTCACTGCTTTTGCTTCGTCTTACAATCCGATACTTTCCAATTTTCGTTCCGTTAAATTTTATGTATGCATCGATTCCCGTAAGACAATAAAACTTCCCACACTGACTGTTTGTCATGGAGTGATTTTCCTTGTTGGTCAGCCCAGCCATTCCTTGTCTCTTGGTTGGAGCCTTCGAGCTGCCAGGGGTCTCTCATTGGGAGAAGGGCGTTTCAGGCTCAGTGGATGGCAAAGACCAGTACTCCCAGTTGCTTAATTTCAAAACGATTCACAATTGTTTCCTCTTTCTTTTGTTGCTGTTTGTTTCACCTTGCATTGTCTATAAGACTCCAACTTTAGATTGGATATTAAGAGATGACAGATCTGGTTTAATTTCTTCTATTGGGTTGTGATCACAGGAGACCCTGCTGCCATTTTGTTTCTCTAGTTCTGGGTTCTCTTTCAAGTTCTTCTTCCTCTTTTCACCTGTGAAAGTTTTCCTTTGGTTGTCTCATGCTACATCTAACAGCATGGAGAAGTGTAGTAGATAAAGAAACTCATATTGAATAAAACACAGTATAAAATAGTAATTTCTTACTCATACTTGATCTATCATATACTTGATAATTTTCTGTCTAATGATAAAGTCAATATCATTTTTGTGTGAATTCTTATGTAGCAACAGTGCTATTAAATAGCAAGGATGACAATAAGTGTTTCTTGGCTAGAAATACTGAATTTACAGGGAACCTGATATAGGAAAGGAACCCTTGCAAATGACTATAGAAAGTCAGTTCATCTGCAGCCTGGGCTGAAATCATATCATCCCCTCAGTTTTGCTTGTTCCCTGAAATAATCTTTCATCCCAGTATATAGTTGATATGGAGAAGACGAGATCAAATGTTATAAATACAGAATGATAAAACTTTCTGGAAATTATTTTATGTGTATCTCATTTAAAGTCTTGGACATTATTAAAGTTGTTAGACAGAAACCAGATTTCAATGATTTAAGCTGTAGGTAACTGTTTTGAAATTCTCATGAACAATAATCATAAATGTGCATTTAAAAAATAAGTGGATAATGAGATGTGGAATCATTATAATAATGTCTTTATAAATAAAACAGCAAACTTGCTGCCATCAAAATTGTGCCATATGCAGCTTAAAATAAAGTTGATGCATTTCCTAAAGCCCATCACTTTGCTGGCATTCATTTGCCTCTTTAAAATGGAGGGTTAATTCCACTTCTTAAAAGTAATTATAGGCTGGGAGTCACCGCTGTGGTCTCCTACCTCCTTAGACTTTAGTGTTCTTCTTCTCTGCTACTTCTCTCACAGGCATACTTATGCGGAGAAGGATGACTTAAAGGATAAAAGCCCACTGAGGTATGGTTCTGGTGTGGGAAGGGCCCTGAGTGATTCAGTGGTTAAGGTAGTATTTTCCTGTGGTTAACTTTTGGACAAGTTCTTAGGTTCAATTATATTCAGTGCTTAAATCATGTAAGATCTTTAGTTTATCAACCTGTGACTTTTTTTCTTTAGCTAAAAGCTGAGGTTTAGGTATAAGAAAAACAAATGAAAAATAAAATGTGAAGGAAGACTCCATGTGAAATCCTTCTGCCATTCTTAAACCAACTATAAATACCTACTTAGTGCTGAAAAATCATTGATAACCATATAGAAAAACAGGCTCTAGACCTGAAGTAACTCCTTAGCCTGCACAGAACTTAACTTTCCACATAACTTATTTACCAACATTGACTGAATACCTCTCCGCTAGCTGGAAATAAGGACAATATTTAAAAAAGATATATCTCCTGCTTTCAAGGAATTAGTTGCCTAGTCATAGACAGAGATGGAGCTAAAGCAGCAGATATTGTTAGAGGAGAAAAAAATAAGTGGTGTGAAGAGACTGTGAAGTTCAAAACCCCAGGACGGTTACTAACTCAAAACACTTCATAGGCAAGGTTAAATTTCTGATGATCATTGACTGGAAAAAATATGGTTTCAATAAAGGGATGAAAAGAGAAGGGGCAGAGAAATTAGTCATGAGAGAGGTGGGTCTTTCATAATACACGCACATTGTGGAAGGAACGTTATTAGAGCTTGTGGCAGACGTTACTATTGCTTTTCCCTCTAACCTTTAGTCTTCTTCTGAGCTCACCAGCAACCTAGAAGCCTTCCTGCCATCTTTGAAAATAGTACCACTGCCTGGGGGGTTTGTCTTGTGTCACAGGAGCTTGCTCAGCTCATGGATAGGACGATGAGGGAGAGTCTGAGATGTAGTTCCAGAACAACCTCGAGCCAATTAGAAGTGGAAACCAATGGATAAGGACCCCAACTTATAAGCAGTTCTCAGAAGTTTCCCAGAAGAGAAGGAAAATGACTTTATAGAACCATAGCTATTATGGGAAAATTTCCCTATTCCATTATTTTTGATATCACATGCCTTAAGCCAAAGCTTACTTGGAAGTCAGGTCTGTAAAGCAGATGAATGTGGTAGGAGACAGCTGGATACAGCAGTGTTCCCTCCATCAAAACCACTGAGAGGTATCTCTGGGCCAGTTATAAAATGATGACTCTTCAGGGTGAAATGTACACTCTTTCATCTGGTACACAAAGCTTCCACAATTTGGTTCCTTTGTACCTGTTACGCTACATAAAGCTACCTCAAACTTAGTGACATAAAACAGCTTTATTATGCTCATGGAACTTGTGCGTCAAGAACTGAGAGTTGACACAGCAAAAATGCTGTTTTGTCCATTTGGGATGTCTGTAGTCTGAGCAGGGAAGATTCAAATGTATGTGGTTAGAATTATCTGGAGGCTTCTTAACTCACATATATGGCACAGGGACTGGGACAAATCAAAGGCTGAGCCTACCTGGGAGTGTTGACTGCAGCATTAGCATGTGACTTCTCCTTGTGACTCGGGTTTTTAGTTAGCATGATAGCTGGGTTCCAAGATGGAGTGTTGTGACAGGGATTAATAGTGCTTTAAGAAATCCTGAAAGAAGCTGTATGAGCATTAATGAATAAGCCTTGGATGTCTCCTGACTTTACCTCTACTGTACTTTATTGGTCAAGGCAGTCACAAAGATTCATTCATGTTCTATGGGCAGAAAGACAGAACCCATCGTTTGATAGTCAGAGTATCTACATCACCTTCTGAGGTGGGACAAGTTGATGCTGCCATCTTCAGGAAATAATCGGACAGAGATCACCCTCTGCCACCACAATTCATACCCAAAGTCCACCAATCCTACTTGAATACACTCTAAATCTCTTTTCATTATAATTCTAAATTAAAAGTCTCATCATTTAGATCAGGTTCAGATGAGGATGAAACCCATGTCAAAGAGCTTGAGTATATTTCCTTAGACAAGCTACCTGTCCCCAATGGTGGGAGCATAATATAATAACCACTGTAGAAATTATAGAAGGACACAGGATGTGGAAGATACAAATGTGCCCCTAAGTAGAAAATATAGCCTAATATAACTATCTTTCCAACTTTCCATCTATTCATTTCTAATGCAAATCTTGCATCATATCATACTTCTACATGTATTTTTGCCTTTGCTCACAAAATTCCTCCTTCCTAGAATAATCTTCCCACTCTTCTCTGCCAATCAATATCTGTTTTCCTCAAGGCCCCCCAAATACTTTCTATTCCTTAAAGTATCAATTGACACTCTGGTCTACAACAGTATTTTTATATTTTGGATCCCTGAGTTATACTATGTGTCATACAAAGTGTTTGATGCTGGAGATAACAGAATTAGGAAAAGTATAAATATATATATGCAAAACATTTTTGACATAATGATGGATACATGTCACTATACATTTCTCCAAGTCCAATCAACAGTTCACCAAGAGGGAACTCTA
Organism: Solenodon paradoxus; assembly: GCA_004363575.1. Lineage (NCBI taxonomy): Eukaryota > Metazoa > Chordata > Mammalia > Eulipotyphla > Solenodontidae > Solenodon > Solenodon paradoxus. The sequence continues at coordinate 1,029,868 of RJWH01000218.1, read as the reverse complement.
ATGTAAACTATGGACTTGCAATAATTATGTTCTGTTAATGTGATTTATCAGTTGTATTAATTATACCACACTGGTGGGAGATGTTGATAGTGATTAAGGATATGCCTGTCTAGAGGCAGGGGGAATATGGGAAATCTTTGTACCTTACACTCAAGTTAAAGTGAATTTAAAACTAAGCTAAAAAAGTCTTCATAAAATGCAAATAAAAAGAAATTTTTTAAAGGACAAAGACTTTGTCCTTAAGGAGTTTATAGACTGTCAGGGAAGATAAATAATCAAAAATTACACAAACAAATGTGCTAGTTCAACAATGAATAAGGCTTATGAAGGAGCAGTGGATGACTCCCTGATAATCGTGGGAACTTTTCCAGTTCAGGAATCCAGGAAAGATTTTCCTGAAGACATGCAATGGGCTAAACAATGAGGAGCAGTTAATTACAGAGAAGCTTTAGGCAATAGAGACAATATTAGCAAAAAATCTGGAACAGGAGGAAGCATGACAAGAAGAAAAAGATGAAGGTGTGTGAGATGAGTCTGCAGAGGTAGGTAAGTCTACTAAAGAAAAAATTGACAATTGTTGAAATATTTAAGTCAAGTTGGGGTGAGGCAGAGGGAGTTGACGTGATCAGCTTTGACATTTAAAAAGATATGTTGATTGTATGTGTGGATAATGTACAGGAATGGAACCCAATGTGGATAGTCAAGTTGGAAACTTTTGGGTAGTTTATACAGAGGTGTTGGTATATGGAGTATTGGTAGTGCTGAACAAATTAGCATTACTTCATATTCCTTAGATATTCAACTTCACCTTGTAATAACTTGTATTTTTGTTGCTTTGATTCATCATTGTTCCATTGATTTATCTAGTCACTGAGGTTTCACTCAACCTATGTGGCAAAACCTTTGGGGTTGGTAGTTGTATTTGTTTATTTTAAAATGAACATAATATTGAACATATTAATTACTATTCGGTAAGTATTTAAATAAATTAAAGTACACATGATTGAATAATTAAAATGTGAGTATTATTTTTATAAGAATTGTTTTAAGTTGTCTTTATTACATCTCAGTTGTCATATTGAATTTACTACACAAAACAAAATTTGGGACCATTTCCAGAGGTGCCAGTGATATTTTAGAGCCAATATGGTGACCAAGAATGATTCCTTGCAATCTGGTCTCCCAAGAAAGAACTGACCTCTTGAAAATCTTCATGGAGACTATGGCCCATACCTTGAAGCAATGAATCCTGTCTACCACCAGGAGTGGATTATAACCCCACCATCACACCATGGGAGGTGCTATGCAGCTTAACAGTCCCACAGCCAAATGTCTGGACCTGGTTAATTTTGAGGGATATACTAGAATGAATGGGCCCTAGCAACCTGTTTAGCTGACTTTTGCCCAAAGTCCACTTCTCTGGGAGGTCTGGAATAATGCCATCTAACCATTTTCCCTGATGGCATGTCAGTTCCTTCTATGAACTGGCGAACAGATGAAGAACTCATCATGGCCATTTGGAAGTAAACAGACTATAAATCAAAGACTTTTCTTAGAGGTGCTGAAACTACATTGAGGCAGAGTGGTGGGTTATTGACACAAACTTCTCTTGAAAAAGAGCCCTATAAAGACTTGCAGATTTAACAAAAAAATGTGTAGCCATTAAAGATCTTGAATAAAATCAACCTGGAGGACAAAAATTCTAATCAGAAGACTGAGACAGTACCCCTGAGGGGGGGGGGGAGAGAGAGAGAGAGAGAGAGAGAGAGAGAGAGAGAGAGAGAGAGAGAGAGAGAGAGAGAGAGACTTTGTAATGTGAAGGGTATAATCAGATACAAGACTGAAGGAATATTAGGAAAAATGCATACCTCCAGCATGCCAGAGATGGTTAGAATCCCAGAATTGTATAGTGTCCTTAAAAATTTTTGGATAGCAATGCATCAGACTCCTGGAAGTATTAGCTGACCACCTTCTGGAAACATTAGAATCCTCAGAGAAGACTTCAGAATTATAGCAGAGGCACCAGATGCTCAATTATATTCTGATCACAGTTAAGGAATGATTTATTCAGATATAATGCAGTCAGACTATGGGTCCTTCCCTGCTCAGGTAGCACAACACTTAACTATCCCAAATGGGATATATATCCCTTAATGTTCACATATTGAGAGAGAATTTCAACCCAGGAGCAGAAAAATCAAGACAAACTGCATCAATTCAGTGCTTGTCCTGCACTGGTGTACTGGATGACCATTTGCCTAAAATTATATAAACCTCAAATATACAAATGTCCCCAAGAGTCCTTTTCCTTCTCTTATTTGTCTCCTACTTAGTCTTGTGACAGGAGTAGAGAATAGTTTGGATCAGCATAGTAACAGAGAATATTTTTTCCCACAAACCTGAGTTCCTAAAGCAGTGGGGATACCTGAATTATAAACTGAGTCTTAAGGTTGGTGTGAATCAATCTGTAGACATTGTTCTCTCTTCATTGGGTGTTGAGTAAATTGTGAGTGAAGACCTTTCTTTTCTTCAAGGTGGTAGAATTTCCCAAGCCACATGAAAATATTTAGAAGTAGTATTTTCCAAATGGCTATAGATGCTGACTTTAAGACACTTTCTGTGATAATGTCTTTCTCCCAGCTTGCTCTTACAAGTGAATATCTTGCAATTGCAAGGTGCAACCACTCAACCGTTTTTAACCATGTTTTAGAGTCCTCTATGGCTATGTCAATAATTGAGCTCATATATCTTCAGGGTATAAATAGTAAGAGTTGGCAGTAGAATGAAACATTATGTTAGGGCAATCATTTGAGTTTGCAGCATAGACAGAGAAGTAAAAGGTATCTTACCCAAGGTGATTTCAGAAAAGAGTTGATCTCTTGAAAATCTCCATACAAACTTGTTTTTATCCAAAGTTTATGACAATCAAGTCTAGTTTACAGAAATGTTGGGATCCCAACATCCCAACATTTCTTCCCTTTTAACCCAACCATTGTACCCAGTGCCAGAGGAAGAGTTACCACTGCTCCTAAATACAGCTATTGATCTGGCATAACAAAGCAGGAGCAATGTCCTGTCATGTCATATTATTTTTATATCCTGCTTCCTGATTATATCAGGAAAGGCGTTGGCACTCTCCTAGTCATGCATGGTAAAAGCAGCACAGTTCATATATCAAACATCTTCTTTAGATGTATGCTAATTCTGTTAGATCTGAGGGGATGCCTTTATATGAGCAGGTAATGAAGAGCCCCACCTAAAGCAATCTTTTCCACATGAGTATTCTCATGTTTGCTATTTGGCGAGACTGCATTGCTGGACCATATGAAAGACACCTTAGGTGATTCTAACCATTGCTTTTGGAGGCACATTTCCAAGGCAGATCGATATTAATGTGGAAATCAAGTCTGGGCTCTGAAACCTGATGAATAACTCATCTGATGTCATCAGGAGCCCAAAGGTGGTGTCAAAATCTAAGATAGTGTGGAAAGCCTGCTAAGAAGTATTCAGACACTGAAAATATAGCTCCTTAGCGCTAACCTAATAGTTGTATTAGTTTTTCTTGTTCATTAGGAAGGACTCTTTGAAGTAGGCTAATTATTTGGACTGCATTTTTAAAAAATGTATCAGAACCTGGCCAGGAGACAATAAAAATTATTGCAGTATTTGCTCTTTGGGATCTGGCTGACAAATCTTTATTGGGCATCAAGCAACTAGAGTGCTTTTTAAACTATCCATATATTGTCAAATATTACAACATGATGCTTGAATTCTCTCTCTAAAATGTTTCACCCTTCCAGGAGCAATATCCCACTCATTACTAAATCCACATTTCTCCCTATCTTGACATTGATAGGAGAGTTAGATCTGAATCTCTCTTGAGTCTGAAAAGTATTTTGGATATACATGCCCGAGGGGTCTTGACTCTTAGTAGCTCTTGGGGACCATGTGCTAGAAGACTTGTCCCTCTTCAGAAGTTGTTTTATTTATAATGATGAAGAACTACGCTATGAGTAAAGAGCGAAATGACGAAAGTGTTAAAAAAAGTCTTAAGCTTCACAGGGGCTTACAAGTTGATTGAAGAATCAAGACTTGTATCTATAGATTAAAGAAGGATGTAAATATTTTCAACCCAATGTTGGATTGAGAACAAGGGAATCACAACAATCAGAGGTGTGCTGTTTATATTAAAAAAAAAGTGATTCAGTATCCCTTAGATATGAAAAGATGCACTAACCCACATGACACTGAAGCCTGTAATCAAACTATTACAGATTTCCATGTATACTATTAAACATATATTGACTTTCATGAGGTTATATCAAGATTTATTGGCCTGAGAGGTAAATATTGACTGATAAGATGTTGAGGTCAATAATTGCCTCCAGGGACAATAAATCTTTATATTCACAGACACACAAATTCAATAGTCGGTGTGGTTTGTTAGATTAAACACAAATTTCAAGTCATTAGAAATATCTGGAAATCCCTTTTTATAACCATGAATCCTGACAGTTTATAATTCATCTTAAAACAGCATATTTTGAATCATATCTGATACAATTCTAGAGGAGAAAGTAAGTTTTATTTTTAATCATAGCCTTTTGGAAAAAAAACAAAACATTTTTTATATGTTTTCAGGATAGTGAATTTTATCCCAGTAGCTAACCAGGTAATTGCTACATGGTAGTAACTCAATATACATTTTTTAAATGAAATTAATCTAAAAGAACTTGGCATTTAAATTCTCAATCAACAATAAAGCTGATTAAAAAGTATATGTTATATTAACAATCAACAATGTTTTAAATTCAATCGTTCTTTTATTACAAGAATATTTGTTCAGAATTTTTCTTATGGCAAAAGACATATCAGGCAAAAGATTTATAGCACATGAACTTAGAAGAATCTGTATTTTATATTAATTATTTACCTAAAATTTACTCTGAATTTTGTTTGTCAGAAATTAAATTTTTAGTACTTTTGAGTTTGATGGAATTGAAAATTTAAGATTATAAAATATGAAAATGCACTACTGTATTATCAAATACATACTGTCTTATCAAAAGCTAATATTTATGTGGTATATAAATTATTTTGAGAGAATACTCTAAATAGTGAATGGATCCTGGTCAAGGCAATATTGTCTTATGACAGGGAGATGTCAAATATGACTGACTGATAGGGAGATTGAGACTGGGATTGAGGAATCCAATCAATAAAATGATTGTATCCAAGTGAGTGTTCTTGTTTTACCACTAAAACAGGGCACACGAACCCTCTCTTGCCTGTTTAATATGGAATGTCCTTGGTCTGTACCCTCCAATGTCTGTACCATTGATCATTCACTTTGCCAACTCCTGCCCCAATTCAACCCCTTGCTATCAATTTGCCAACATTCTCCTGTGATAAGAGCAGAGAATAACTATTACTAATATCCATCTCCAATGGTAATATAATGGGCTTTGGGTGCCATGTGGGAGATTTAAAAGATGTCTCAAACAAGTACAAAGAGTGATTAAGCTTTACTCATGCCAGCCTTCTGTATTAACAACGGTTAACGATGTATCATTTCCTCTGTGTTCTTAGAGAAATAAGGTTTATCGACAAAGATTTAGTTGTTATATTTTTCCCTCATTAAGGGTAGAAACTTATGAGTTTGATGTTGCTTTTTATACTATATTTGTATACTTGAGAGGACACACATACAAATATACAAACAAATACACATCCACAAAAAGTTGCAATGTTATTTTGCTTTGACTTTTAAACATTGCTTAAATGTTTCTAATATATGTTTGTTCTCCATTCCTTTTTGTCCATTCTATATTTTTGATACCTAGTCAATAAACTTTTAGAATAATTGGTGCAAAGATTGAATATCTTTAAACTCTTAGAAATGACTGGGAGTTGGCATGCCTTGGTGGAGTAATAGTTAGGTCCACTGCCAGTTGCGTGCAGTCCATAAACTATCTCAAGGAACTGGTTGCCTTCATTCTTGTACCTTTTCTTTGAAAGAAAGAAAAGAGAGAGAGAGAGAAAGAGAGAGAGAGAGAGAGAGAGAGAGAGAGAGAGAGAGAGAGAGAGAGAAAGAAAGAAAGAAAAAAGAAAGAGAAAGAAAATGGGAAAGTGAGATAATCACATTATAATACTTTTACTTATTCAATAAACTGATATCCGTATGTACTGTAGAAATAGAGAAGAACCTTAGGAAAATATGTCCATGAACTTCTTAGGTGTGTACATGTTTATGAAAGTGTATTTACATGTAACTACATTTTTATTCTGAGAAAATTATTTATAACTTTTATCAGATTCTCCAAAGACTGTCTAAGTTCCAACTTCTGTGGAACCACTTTTTAGGCGTTCTAACTGTGATAACTGCAGTGGTAGTTTGTTAGAACTAAAATCATTAAAAAAAGAGGCTATGTGTTCTAATTCAATCTGTCTGTTATAATAAAATAATAGACCAATAGTTTACAGACAACAGAAATTTATTTCTCACAGTAATGGAGGGTTGGAAGTCCATGATTAAGGTGACAACATGCTCGTGTCTGGTGACCGTCCTCTTCCTGGCTCACGGCTGGAACTTTGCCAGTGTGTCTTTTCTCTGGAGGTTCTTTTTTAAGCCACTAATCCCATTCATGAGGACTCCACCCTGGTGACCTAAGTACCTCCCAAAGATCCCCTCTCCTAAAACTATCATTTTTAGGGGTTAGGATTCAACATAGGAGTTTCGAGAGAGACACAAATATTCGGACCATTACACTACAATGAAATTGTCTATTTTGGAAAAGATATAGATGAATTTTTTAAAAATCATAACTGTAACTAAATTTTTATGTATCTAGTCTTTTTATAAGCCACATGCAAATAGTGGACATATGAAATACAATAATTAAATTTATTATTAAATCTTTGACTTTTGGAAAAGGGAAGTGTCTTTTAGCAGATAGGCATCTCATATATGGGATTCAATGATCAAAGAGGAACTTGGACTAGGTATCTTTTAATTATTCCCACGTATTATGCAACAAAAATACTCTATTTCACAGGTAAGGGAAGTTGAAAATCAGAAAATTAAAAATGTACGATCACTTTTTTTTATATTTGAGATTATTAAAATGATGTGAAGAATTTCTAAGGTCGGTTTTGGTGGAAGGAGAAAAAGAGACATAGTCTTTCTTTTAAGTTCTTGTAAGTCATTTAGATTTGGGCTAAAACCAAAAATTAGCTTTCTTGTTATTCTCTAGAACTGGTTAGCTTAGGAAAAATTCAAGCTCTAAATCTGGAAGTCTGATGCAAAGGTAACTTATGCAAATGTTTGGCTCTTGATTAGCGCAAGTATCTGGCCATAGATACAACACAAACACCTAACAAATATGCTTTCATAATGCATATATGGGGATCTTGAAGGAGAAGACCGAAGGAGCCCTCCTCATTGAGCCATTACATAATTTTAGTCCTGAAATAATGGGATGTCAGTGAGGTATTGACTTTGCATTTTTTTCTTTTTAAATTGTTGAAAAAGAGTTTTGAGAAGAGCTTTCTCTCAAAGAACTGATTCAGCTATCTTTGGAAAAATAATTTTAGAGACAGGAAAGGTAATTTTATAGTGGCATGAAAAAAGTTCAATATTTTAGGCAATCTTGAAGTCAATTATTTTCTTTTTTTTTTAAAAAAAAGCAGCAATAGGCAAGCAGAAAGATAGAGAGAGGAGGAAGAAGCAATTTGTTTCTTATTTAGTTGTTCATATTGCCCCCCACCCACAGTCCCCCACTACGATCAGGAGCACCATGCCCTTCCACATACCCTGGGTCCACGAGGACTGGAACCTAGGAGTATGTGGCCTGTGTCCTTCGGAGGCGATTGACATAACTTCTGCCCCACCAGGGTGTATCCTGATGTTAATTCTTGTTTCTTTCTCCAGAGGTTACTGTGTCCATCCTGGCACAGTGTTTGAGTAAAATTTGTATGATTCTATGGTCAGTATAGGAGGGGCTGTGAATACAATTAATGGTTGTTTCATCTCCCCACTGTGGTCTCTTCATGGTTAGCAGTAAGAAACGCTCCTTTCTGAGCTAGTGCAGGTGCACAGCTCTAAATCGTGTAGTTTCATTCCATTTTCCTATGATTTGTAGATAGTCTCTTTATTAATTCCACAAATATCCTTATTTGATTGTATCATCTTTCCTACTAGGACACTTTCCAATATCTTTTAGGAATAAGCTAAGAGTATGAAAAAGAGTAAATGAGAAAGAATGAGAGTAGAAGGAGAAATATTAAGAAAAAGTAATCAAGATAGAAAAATATGTTCTATGATAATTTGAAGGAAGATGATGCTTGAATCAATAGCAGAGAACAGGAATTTCTTTTACACTAAAGAATAATTTGAGAGTGTGCCTTTGTGATTCAGGCAGTTGAGAAGGCTGGAGTCCCAGGGACGTGGACTTGAGACTCAAGACTAGGGAACAAAAATAAACAAATAAATAAAATGCTTCTTCCGCCCTCCCCTCCCTCCCTCTCTTAAAAAAAAGAGTTTAGATCTGTGTGGGACTAGGCAATTTGTTTTAAAATATGACTTTAAAGCTAATAATTTTAATATGTGGAGTTATTATTAATAACTCTTATGGTATCCTGACAATGTGTTAGACACCGAATTCTCAAGTAGATTAAGAGCAAACATTTTTTATTAGTACAAAACAATTGTGCAAGTTCCATATTTATGAATTTATGTAGTTTCATGTTTTCATTTGCATTACCTTGAATATTTTCTTAATGAGGAAAAAAACCTTATTAAAGACACTTCTTTAGATTTTGTAATAAATATGACAAGTGTGTATTCTTGGCTCAAAAAACTTGACTCTCCAAGTTGTTTACATGTTTGGCTTGCATTAGATTTTTGACAAATACTTAAGTACAATTAACTCTTATAATAATTTATAGCTATGTCTTCTAGTACATGCTGTGTAGGTAGGCACTTACATATATTTAATTTAGTTCTCAAGACAATTGGTTCCATTAGAATTGTAAGTTTTATAGGTGAGTAAATTAGAAAGAGACTAAGATAGTTGACAAAAATCACATAAAGACATAATCATACCACTGGGACTGGAACGGGAGCTCTCCTAACTATAAACCCTGTGATTTTAAAATTACATTATCAGTTAATGCTAACATTTACTCTTTGGGGGCAAATAATTTGTAAGTTTACAGTACACAAATGCATGATAATTTCTATAAAGTTTTCATTTTACACTGTGCATTAAACTTTTAATATTGAAAATATTTTAACTTCGTATTTTTTTTAAATTAACTGAAACTTTTTCTGGTTTTGAAAGCATCTAAAATAGAACGGACTACCTGATATACCCATATTACTAAATGAGAAATAATAACTTGTTCAAACTTAGTTTCATGGTTTTAATTATCATTTGGTGTCAGTATTTAATTTTGATTTTGCTTCAGATAAACAAATATTTAAAATTTTCTTTGTGGGAACAAAAAAAGAAAGTGACATCTTTTTCTCTTTCTGAAGTTGTAAGCTATATTGGTTTATTAAACTTCATCGAACTTTTGCCTTGTGAAAGAGAATGGAACACATTGTTTTAATCAGAAGAAAGTAGCTAATTTGCATACATTTAGTATGAGAGTTCACACAGGGCTACTAAAGTCAGCATTAAGAGAGATTCTGTCTTGGATAACTCAAAGTATAATTATAAGTAATTTACCGAGATGTACTGTAGTTTTTTCTTACTTTTATTCATTCCACAAATAATTCCTATATATTACATTTCAACATATATGTTAGATGTTCTACTAGACTCTGCGGTGAAAGAGGTGGTCATATTATACGTAAATTCAATCTGCTCTTAGTACTGTTCAGCAATGTTGGCCACTGAAAAGACCTAGATCAGAAATTTGTGAATGGTTCCCAGGGAATCCTAGAGGATAAGAATAAGAAGACCTTCTAAGATCTGAGATTTTCAGCATGGTGCCATCCCAGTATATTTCAGGAGCTCTGAAGTTGGGGAGGTGGTGTCTTTCTCAAGTTCACAGAATAAAGCAAGTAACTTTGTCTCCTGGCTCCAAAGTGAGTCTGAGAACAGGATATAGGTTTTGATGACAGTAGTAGTAAGGAAGTCATTCTTTCATCCATTGACTCACTCAATTGATCAATATTGATTGAGCACCTTCTCCAGGAGAGTCAGGTACTAGGCTAGGAGTTGGTTGTTCATTGTGAATAGAGCAGACCTGAGCCTCACATGCTAGCTTCTCCATCTACCTGAGCACTGCATCTATGGTAAGATATTTACTAACATGTTGTTATATAACAAATATAAATCGCTAAGTGGGTAGATTAATATGTGTGTGAATATGTAGCAAACTGATAAATAGGGAATAGAATGTGAGCCATGAGAGAGAATAATGAAAATTTTCTAATATTGTTTTGGCAAGGGGTAAGCTTGGTTAGGAATGTCTGTGGATATGAAGTTAAGATACAAACTGAGATATTTGGAATAGTTGGTCAAATGGACAAAATGGTAGGGGTAGGTGAACATGTTTTCATGCACAAGGAACAGAATATGCTAAGGCTCAGAGCTTGCTGTCATGAAGAACCTAAGAGAAGGGATTTCTAAGGGAAATTCACAAATTTATGAAGAAATAAATGATATTTATTCCATGCTTATTTTATTTTTATGACAAAATGTTCTAAATGCTTTATGAATATGAACTGATTTAATTCCCACATAAACACTAAGATAGAAGAGTATTAGTCCCTTTTTTTTTTTCTACAGAAGAGTATACTAAGGATTGAAAAAGTTACAAATCTTATCCAAAAGAATGAAGAATGATCGATGAGATGAAATTCAAACACAGGTGTGTGGGTCAGTGTCCCTTCCCAGTGCCATGATCCTGTTGTCTTTTCTGAATGCAGAGTAAGAAGTGCTTATTTAAAGTCCTTCCAGTTCTTCCTCATACTTTTAAGTCAATTTCTACAGTTGGGAAAAATGACTCAAACTCCTCAACGATTTGAATTTATGCCTCGTCATACTACATTTGCTTAATGAATGCAAGCCTCTGTATTTCCTTTAATTTGTAGGTTTATGAATGACAGCGTGTTTCTTTATATGTGGCTTGATTTTTCTAAATGCATAACCTCACATAATTAAAGGTGCCTGCTTTGGATAAAAACACTTCTCTCTAACTGTAACAATCCAGCACTGAACACACAAGGTGTGTGTATGTAAACACACACACACACACACACACACACACACACACCTGGAGTTTAGACAGAGACACTTTATACTTTTCATACTCTTGCTCTTTAATACATATACCTTGTCCCGTCTCTGGGCTTGCCTTCTTCCCCTAGGTTTTCCTCTGTACCATCGTTGTGACTACTTCATTTCTGTTTAATATTTGCTTATTTTTGTTGAAATCTCCAGCGCAGAAACCACAAACCAAACAAATACTAACAGAAAACACAGAGTAGCTCAAATGTCCTTGGAGACACTCAATTTTTTTTTGTTTATTTATTTGCCACCATTTGTCATCCTCTGCTCAGAGAGATCACCCATTTTTAGCACACAGATCAATATTCTCTTAACCCAGACCTAATCTGAGGAAAGGCTCTGGATATTTCACCTTGGCCCACTCCTCTCTACTAGAGCTGTCCTCCCCCCACCCAACCCACCAGCAATAATTTTGTCTGAGTAAGACAGCAATTTTTCATCCTTTGGTCAAAACTGGTGACAAAAGAGGGAATAATGGTTGCTGACATCCAAAATGATAGATTTGACACATGGCGTGCTGAGCTGGGAGCTTTCCCCAGCCAAAGTTGAAAGACAGATAAGCTGGTGGATGGCTCTCTTGACATTGCTGACACTCCCAGAGCACCCCCACCCTCCCCTACCCAAGTAACCT
>RJWH01000218.1:799969-1017837 GCA_004363575.1 Solenodon paradoxus | reverse complement strand
GAGGAAATATTAACAGCTATAGCCAGTAAGAGGGAAACAGATGGGACGAAGAAGTGGAACCAGCAGATTTCTGGACGGTATTCAATGAGTGGAGTTTTATAGTACTAAAACAGAACTGCTCTTTAATGTTTGTGAGCGTCCATCCAACACCGCTCTCCAGCCTCCTGGTCTCCCCAGTAAAGACGTCTACAGAGGGGCACAAAAGTGTCCCATTCTTACTCATGCTGGCAAGAGCTGATGAAGGCTTACAAAAGCGAGTGCCAGCAGGGAGAGCAAAGGCGCTGGCAGCTCTAGATCTGGTTCCTGGGACAGACACAGTGACCTATGAGCCACAGGGCAGGGCTCCAGCCTTAGGATCCCATTACATCTTGACACACAAAAGCTTCTTTCAGAATCGAAACTAACGAAACAGGAACAATTTTCACTCCTGCATGGGCTCCACTGAAGCATGTGTTCACAGTTAAAATCCTGCCCCATGTGTCATTTGCCTGTGTTGGAGTTATTTGTATTCTTTGATTGGTAAGGCAACAACTACCACGGCTTCATTAGGCCACCAGTAGCCTAGCTTATAAACAATGGCACGTACAATTTGCCTTCTAAAATAAACTCAGCTTCAAGTTCCTTCCTTCTTTTTTACTTTTCCTCTTTTTTTCTTCTCTCTCTCTCTCTCTCTCTCTCTCTCTCTCTCTCTCTCTCTCTCTCTCTCTCTCTCTCTCTCTCTCTCTTTCGCTCACTCCTCTCTTTTTCATGCCATGGACATTTAATGATGACCCCTTACCACCACTCCCCTACTCCCACAGGAAAAACTGCACAGACAGTCCAAAACTCTAAGTATTCTATTAACAAAGCCCCCAAATAGTTAAGTCTTACTTTCCTTTAACTGACAATTTCAGAAATAATTTTTAACCTATCTCAAAAAGTTGTCTTGTTCTTTTAAACTGCCAAGTTTTCCAAGTCCATACATGCTCAATACATAAGGAAAATATTATAGATTGAGGATCAAATGCATGTTTCAATCCTCTGAAGCCAGTTTTCTTTTTTTCCTAGTTGTCTGCATGTGTGTTGATGAAAAACATTTTCCTTGTAATACATTATTTGCCACAGTCTATGGCATTTTTCACAGTTTCTACATGCTTGACATTTTAGCCAAACCTGTTAGGAGGAGGAATCAAATAGAACTATAATATTTGGGTTTCAATAACCACAGCCAATATCATAGCTGGAAGAAAGTAAAGTTTTTTTGAGGGGAGGTTATGATTTTTAAATATGGTTTTTAAGACTGCAGAGATTTAATCAATAGTTCATGAGAGATAATAAAGTGATTTCAAAAAGCTGTATAAATATTTTGAAATGTGTATACTGTGAAGAAGAAAAGAGGAGGGGGAGTTAAATAGGAAAAAAAAAAATCCTGGCAGAAATCAGTTTCCCATAATGAGAAATTTTCTGTAGAAAACAGATCTAGAATAAGCTGTTAGTTTTTTTCACTCACACAATCCTGAATTACCTGAGCGTGTGTGTGTGTGTGTGTGTGTGTATGAAATTAATCTTGAGGTCATGAGTTAGGGTGCATTTCCTCAGTCTGGCAGTCCCTAAGTGAATAGTGTGAGCAGTCTTCTGGCATTTTCTATTTAATAGCAATTTCAAGTACAGGATTGCTGAAATGTAGAATCATTTTTGAGCAAGCACCCTGAGGCCACAGGACAATGAAGAACATTTTGAAGGAGTCGATAAAATGAAAATAAAACCAACAAAAGCATTCTTCGGAAAGCAGAACTATTGCTCTGGGTGGCCTGCCTTTCACCAGGGTATGTTCCCCAGGACGAACTCCTCTTGAAGTTGGAGGACGTCCGAACACAGCAGACCTGAGAACGGCCTCTGCCTCGCTCAGTTTTTTGTGTAGAAAAATGACCCTTGTGTATCAGAAAATTTGCAGACATTTTTTCCCAGGAATTGTTTACATTATTGCTTTGCCCCCAATGCATCCTATGATATTTGTGATTTGTAAAGTGTTCTGCTTGCTACCCACAGTCTCACTCACTGTAGAATACAAAGAGTTAAGATAATGTTTCTTGTTGTAGAATTAATCAGATTCATATTAGCAGTAGTAAATGTCATGTTGGCACCTTTTCTTTCTCACACATTACAGTTTCAAGTCTTTGCTATGAGGAAATAATGAAGTCAAGATATGCAGTGCCATATACCATGCATCTTTTTTGTCAGCCTGCATAAGAAATGAATTGTATATGCTACGGAGGGGGTCAGAAGAGCAGTCAGTTAAGAAGACTGCTTAAAGAAATGACATGTCAAAGGAAACAAAAACTTATTTTTTAGTACTTTCTAGGTGGATTGCCTTTTTGGAAATAAAATAGTCACAAACAGCGCTCTGTGATAAGGCTTGGTTTCATTTAGTTACTACTGACCAAGCAGCTTTGCGGTTCTCACAGCTTTCTTGCTGCGATCAATAAAATAACACTGACCTCCTCCAAGGCAAACTTGAGACCTATAGGTGAAGAGAAGCCTGTTTCCTTCTGTGTTGCTTGGGGACAGTGTGGTAGGGTGGTAGTAAGTTCAGGTCTGATATAACATTGCCTGGTGGTGAATGTCTCAGTTGTGTCTGGTAGCAAAATTTATAGGGAGCAAGTTATACAATTTCTCCCAGCACTTTTTATCTTAAAATGGGGACCATAATAGTACTTATTTCAGAGGAGTCTTGCAAATATTAGGTGGTTAATCAAATAAGGTGCAGGAAATACTCTGCCTCAGAGTGAACATCGACTATGTATCTCAATAAATGCTAGTTGTTATTGTAGATTCATTTATTATTTAACTTACTCACTGAATGTGTATTCATTTCTTGCTAAGTTGAATGTGGGTGTGATCCATGGAAAGTACTGGCTTACATTAGAAAAGTTGAGATGGTTAATACTCTAAACTATGCTATTACATAAAATCATTCTGTCATAGAGAGAAGAAAAAGTAGTCACTTGTAATTTGGTAAAAGAGACAAAATCATCTTCACTTATGAACTCCTGCAGGAGTGGGTGGTAGCATCATAAGCAACCCCTGAGAAAACTAGATAATCATAGGCAGAAGAATGCAGCTGGACCACTTCCTCACATCACTCCCACAAATTAACTTGAAATGGATCAAAGGCTTAAATGTTAGACCCTAAACTCTAAAACTCTAAGAAGAAAACATAGGGAAGAACCTCTTTGACACTGGTCATGGTAAAGAATTTTTGGATGTGACATCAAAAATGCAGTAACAAAAGCATGAATACACAAGTGAACTACCTAAAAATGTTTATGTACAACTACAAAAATCAGCAAAATAAAAAGGCAACCAAAAGAACAGGAGAAAATATTTGCAAAAGCTGTATCTGATAAGAGGTTAAATTTTAAAAATATATAAGAAACTCCAAAGTCCAATTTCCCTCCACCCACAAAAAATTGATTAAAAAATTAGATGGACGTTTTTTTCCGAGAAGACATACATATTGCCAAGGGATGCATGAAAAAGTGTTCAGCATCACTATCAGGGAAATGAAATAAAAATCACAGTGAGATCTGATCGTGTGCCTATCAAAATGGCTATCATCAAAAACACTCTTAAGAAACAGCAAGGAATTGCCAGGGTGAGGAGAGAAAAAACCCTCATACACTATTGGTGGGATATAAATTGGTACAGCCAATAAGGAAAACAGTATGAAGACATCTCAAAAAAAAAAAAAAAAAGAAAGAAAATAGAGCTATTGTATGATCTAGTTATTACAGTTCTAGTTATTTATCCCCCCAATAGAGAAAATATCTCAAAAAGCATATGTACATTCCACTGTTCATTTCTGTTTTATTCACAATAAGCTAAGCCATGGAAACAGCTTAAGTATCCATAAATGAATGGGTAAAGAAAATGTGAAAATGAATAATATTCAATCATAAAAAAGGACATTCTACCTTTTGTGAGAAACTAAATAGCTCTTGAGGGCATTGTGCTCAGTAAAATAAGTCAGAGAACAAGGATTACTGTATTGTTTACTTATGTACAGAATCTAGAAAAGTAAAACTCAAAATTAAATCATTTAGGAATACCTAGGAAATTAAGTACAACTGAGATAATAAATGTTATTGTCAAAAAGATGTAAAGCTATCTTGATCTAGAAAATACTCCATTTCATATCTCCCAATGTCAGAGTTTATTGCTATAATTTTTAAAGCAGCTTCATCAATTTATAATTCACATTTACTAAAGTATACCCATTTCAGGTACAGAATGATGTTTTGAAAATTATATGTAAGTGTGAAATTTTCACCACAATCAAGATATATCACATTTTTGTCACCCTGAAAAGTCCCCATGTCCATTTTCAGTTACTCTCCTTCCTTATTTCTCCTCTCAGCAACTGCTGCTCTTTTCTACTACTACAGATTTACTTTTTTTTTTTTCAGATTTTAATACAGATGGAATCAAAGTATGTGGCCTTTTGTGTCTATTTTTTTGACAGGATAATGCTTTGCAAATTCATCCATTTTTGTAGAATACTTCAGTAATTCTTTCCTTTTAATTTCTGGGTAGTATCTTATTGTATGAATATATCATAACTAGTTTGTCTGTTTACCAGTAGACTGAAAAATATTTTCAGTGTTTGACAATTAAGAATAGAATGTCATGAGCTCATATTAATCTTTATGTGATTACATAGTTTTATTTTTATTGGGTAAGTATTTAGTAATGGTATTGTTAGCTCATATGGTAAGTATAGGCATAATTTTTAAAATAATTGTCAAATCGTTTTCCAAGGTGAACTATTTTACATTCCTATTAACAATATATGAGGGAATAATTTTAAATCTG
This sequence comes from Solenodon paradoxus, assembly GCA_004363575.1. Lineage (NCBI taxonomy): Eukaryota > Metazoa > Chordata > Mammalia > Eulipotyphla > Solenodontidae > Solenodon > Solenodon paradoxus. The sequence goes on along the minus strand of RJWH01000218.1, from coordinate 1,012,986 downwards.
TAAAGAATAGTTTTGAACTATACAGAATATTCAATTTTGAGATCACCTGTGATCAAGTAATGTATCATGTGGGACTACCAGGCCCTTCAGGACAGGATAATCAACATTTTAAAATAATGTTAATGTAAGGTAGGTTGTGATAATTACTACAGTACAGGTACAAAAAAATCCCTATGGAGTCTCATGAAAAGAAAGGAAGGATTAACTTTAATAGTCACTTGAAAATAAACAAGGTGATCATCTCTGCAAGTCAACCATGTTCAATTCACTTTACTTTGGTCGGTGGTTACACCCCTTAATGCAGTTTTCTCATGGGATTGTTATGAAGTTCAAGTGAGCAAATATATGTTAAAGTACTGTGAAAAAAAATATCAACTACTTTAAAACATGGAATTATACTCTACCATCATCCTTATAAATATCATACCTGCAGTGCTACATTCTTTATTCATTTACTGCCTCTGACTTATATTTGTAGTAATAATGCTCAGTGTTCTTCAGGGTCACTAATATGATGGCAGGGGTTATATTTACTTTATTTTTTTACATGATTTGATGTATATTTTTCTCTGAAGATGCCATTTTCCATGTGAATAGTGATCTTTTGAGTTGTACAGTGTTTCAGTGCTGATAAAAAGATTTTTAAATTTACAAAACACTTCAACAAAGAATAATTTATTTAGACACTAGAAGCAAACTTTTGGGGTAGGAAGTCGTGTTAATCCCCACTTTTTGACTGAAAAATCTTTGGGAGTTTAAATAAACTTTAGGGAGTTAAGTAATACAGGTAACAATAATGTAATAAAAAATGCAACCAAGTCTATTTTTCACCTGCAATTTTCATGTTGTTCATGACTATACTTTCCACTTTTACAAGCTCAAGCTAAAAATGGATTCCAGCTAAGCCATAATATATTTTAAAAACTTGTTTCATTTCAATATTGTTTTATATCATCAGAATGAGTCACGTGACAATCTTTGGTGTTTCCAGTAATTGAAAGCCAGTTTTTTGTTCAACATGGCAAACTGACTTCTCGCTACTGTCTTAAAATAATGTTAAACTAGGCAAAGGGATTTAGCACCCGGAATAGCTTCTAGGGAGGAGTCCATTCACATTTTTGTAGGATACAGCATAGGTGAGAACAGACTGAAGGAGAAGCAGATCACTTTGGATTTTGCATTCATGTGAATAATATTGACCAGGAAAGTAGGTGGATGAGGTGAGAGATAAATTCTGCACAGCAGGTTAGTGTAGTCCTCTGGGAAACTCTGCAGGCAGTAAGGACCAGGGTATTCCTGGTCAGCCTCCTAGGATGAACTTGGTTTGAGCAGCATATGTCAGGACATGAGTCTCAATTGCGTTAACATAAGACAAGACTTGCATGCCAGTGAGAAAGCCAATGGCATTAAGTCACTAACTAAAACTAAAAGAAACATTAACTCAAAGTTTAAGCTCACAGCCCTAACCTTCTCCTTCCTGACTCCTGACAGGCCACTAGTCATTGTCCTAGTAGAACAGCCAAGTTTAAATACCTTTGCCTTTTGATCTTTGCCAGAGAGATTTGAGAAGTTTTCTAGCCAATGTGAGGTAGAGCCATTTCAAATGGTTCAAGAGAAGACTTGTTCAATATGTATCCTTTCCTAAGCAGTCATGAAACTGAAAGTAGTATCATTGCACATGAAATACAGTCAACTGTTCAAAACAAAAGACAAAGGATAGTTTAAGACAATATGATTTCGTTGTACACTACAGAGAAAAGACTGAGTTCTCAAATATACAAATAACTATAAAGTACTAGCAAAAATGAAGCCTCCAATGGTAAAAAATTAAAAAGGAGAAAGTACATGCGAATAAAATGGAAACATCCTTAGCATTATTGAAGTCAGATAAAGAAAAGTACAAAGAAACAAGCATTTCATGCTTATGATTAGAACATTCATGAATGTTTACCCATTATATAACACTATAAAGGGATATCAAATTTTGTAAAACTTAAAAGTTAAAAGAAGATTTTTAATATCTCTTCTGTATTCAACAGATAATACAGATAAAACCAAATAATAACAATTTAATAGATTGACATCAACGTTGGTGCTCCACGAATAAAGAATAGGTGCCACTTTGAGAACTTTGAGACAACCATTTTAAACTCATCAAACATTTGTTGTACCCACAGAATAAGTCAAGAGAGTTACATATTTATTTAATCCTCAAAACATTCTCGTGATGTAGCTATTGCTCTAACTTTAATGATAAGGATGCTAAAACTCTGAGAATAAAAAAGATGAGGTTATATAGTTGGAAAATGATAGACCTAATCATTCATAAATATTAAGCCTTTATTTTGGAGATAATTTTAGACTTAAAAAAGTTAGAAACCAGTAAAGACAGTTTCCTATACCCCTTACCAAGTTTCCCTAAAAATTCCCATCTCCAATATAATTAATATTACAACAATTCTATTAAACACAGACCTCCAAATTTCATTCACTTTTCCACTAATATCCCATTTCTATTCCAGGATTCTATTCCAGACTGTATATTGCTTATTCCTTGGTCTTCTTCACTCTGTAGCAGTTGCTCATTCTTATCTCTTCTTCCATGGCTGTGACACTTTTGGAGAGTAACTGGCCACTTGTTTGTGGAATGTTCCTTAATTTAAGTTTATCTGATGTTTTCTCAGATTGGCATGAACTTGCACAGTTTTGGAAAGAATGTCACAAAACGATATTATTTCCTTTTCAAGGCATAATATCAAGGATCTGTGAGAACATTTGGTCCAATAATGTGTGGTGGTGGTTTGTTAAGCGGGTATCTGCTGAGTTTCTCCAACTGTCATATTTCTATTTTCTCTTTGTTGCTAAGAAATATCTTGGGAGAAATATGTCAATACTATGAAATTCTGCTTGACCTCAATGTTGGGACCATTTATGAAATTTATGAATTTGTTAAGTAATAAAATAAAAATATAGTTTCATTTTACTTAGAAGACACACCTCTCCTATTATTTGAGAAAAGAACTCAAAAAGATAACAGTCACTCCACACCGAAATATATAGGAGTAATCATTTTAGAGTAAATAAGTTACCTACCTATAATTTCAGATAATTTAGAAAATAATGGAATTGAGAATGACACATCTCCAAAATTAATTATGGACATTGCCAAAGTAAAGGACAATTCATCTCATTACGTTTTCATTATTGGTTTAATAAATACTTAGCTTTTTGCTTACCGTGCTCTGACTACTACTTTAATGGTTAGCAAAACAGACACAACCGCTGCTGCAGCAATTATAATAAAAATAAATAAACTGACCTCTCATCTCAAGAATCTTTAGAGGGAGCCATTAACTAAATCTAGGGAAAACAGGAGGAAAGTGAATTAATGAAACAGAAAATAGAGAAACAATAACATTAATAAATAGATTATAAAGCCAAACTCTGTCCTCTTGGAAATACAAACAAACTTGATGAAAACTATTCAGAAGAATTAGCAATACATTAAAACTCAAAACCTCCATAAACAAAGGAAAAAAACTTTTCTCTTGCTCTCTGGGGAAAAACTAAACAAAGGATGCAGATAAATATTTGGTAAAATAGATAATAGGCATTTAACTTTGCAGGTTATTAAAAATTACAGTAACGAGATAATGTTTTCCCTGTTCAAGTTAGATTGGAAAAGTGTTGCTAAGTTTGCAGTGAGAAGAATATATTCACACACAGTGACGGGGTGTTGGTTTAAGAGTTTTGATGGACATTTTTCTTAGTATTGCAACAGTTATACATGCTTATATATTTGGCCCATATCTAAGAAATATTCGATTTTATTCTAAGAATATTCTTTTGCACATTTAGACACAATACTATTTCCCATAGCATAGTGGGTAATATTGGGTGGACAGAAGCAATCTGAATACCAGGTAGGAAACTGAATAAGTAAACTGTGATTATGATAAATTCATTATATGGAATTTTATGTCTGCATTAGTTATAACACTGTAGATGAATATTAGTGCTCTAGAAGGATATACCTAATATTTAAAGTGATTAACATTTTGTTCAGTGAGACTTCTGTTAGTGTCACCTGCTTTATCAGTTTGTCTAGTTAAAACATATACATAAATAGTTAACAGTATTTATCACAATAGAGCAAGATATGGATGGGTCTTACTTTCAACAACTGCTCCCTATTCAGACAGATTATATAAATATGCATGTATAACCTGATTTTGAAGTCATTCAATAAAACTCAGTTGAACTGGTTTTATTTCTAATTTCTAAAGGTCATTTTAACTTGCTCATTCTTACCTTTTCAATGATGCTACCTAGTCTCTTTGCTGAAGATTTGAACCCCACTGAGATGAATAGAGAAGTGCTTTAAAAATCCATTCTTATATTCCTTTTTTATCCATCAAAATTTTTATTAAATAGGAAAATTTTGTTGAATTGTGGAGAGGGAAGTAGGCGGCTTCATCAATGGCATAATTTTACAACATAGCTGTCGTTTGATCTCCCTCACCTCTGCTTCCAGTTCCCCCCTTTTTTGTTACTGAGGCAACTTAGATTTACAACACTACTTATGTTTGGGATATTCAGGTTCGCTCTTTATCAAATATCTAACACATTTCACCCATCGCCACATTCTTGAATTCATGGTAATAGTTCTAAAATCTTTGTACCTATTTTCCCTCTAATTTTGCTTTTTTAACTTTGACTTTTTCCTCAAAGTTTGTCTAAAAAAGGTCACCCTTTATCCTTGATGACATCCATATTCTCAAAAAACCCTCAGCACTCAGTAACTCCCCTTCTTGCTTCTACCAAGTTTAGAACTTGGTTTAAACAAGTCAGTGCTCAATGACTTGATTTACACTTATATTATTTTTGAATTTTTTCAAAATGTTTTCATTTATACTTTTCCTTATTTACATTTTGCATAATTATTAGCATTTCCTTCTATTGGCTACTCAAGACTGTTTTGGCTCTGGCTTCCAACATGGTCACATCTCCTGCCTGTCTACAGTTACAGAACAGTGCTTCACTAGCTGGCAAAGTTTTGAAATGGCACAATTCCCATTTTAGAGACTTTTTATGTTTGTTTGTAGTTCAAATATGAATAATGGATTCTTAGCACCTTCCTGTCGTCATGCTTCTGTGCAGCCAACGTTGAGAAGCTCCTCCCTGCTGCTTACTAATTACCTTCAGGGCGGCCAGGCAGTGGCACAGACAGCGGAACGTCTTGGGGAGTTCAAAAACCTGAAAATGTTATAATCCCTGGAAAAGAGGAACTAAAGGTATCCAATAATAATTTTATTAGCAAATAACATCTGAGAAAATGGAGAGACATCTTTATATTAAATTGGCCTAATATAAAATGAATCGAAGGGGCAAACAGTGGAATATTGCTCAAATCCCATACTTTCCTAGCCCGATCCCAGAGAAGTATGTGCTTAAGACAGCTTTCTCCAATTAAAGGGGTAATTCAGGCAGTCCAAGGTTGTTGTTTTTTTAATTATTTTTCAGTAAAGGGACGATTGTGGCTGGAAATCTCAGTTTTAAAGGACTTTTCTTTATTATTGTCCTTGAAAGTAAGTGTTATTCTAAGTCATGCTGTAATACATGACAATTTATGACTAATTTGTGTGTTTGTATATTTGGGTGTGTGTGTTAAGTCCTGCATCATACTGAATCCTCATTCTAAGGGTATGTAGATTTTTTTATCAGTACTTCTTTGACAACATACTAGAGAGGTCTATATAGTGTATGATTTTCATTTATAACACTATCATCCACCCAGGTATCCCATTAAGGAAAGCATTGCATTGCGATTAAAGGCACAGACTTCAGAATCTCAGCTCTGCCATGAGATCCTCAACAAGAATCTTCACCTCCCCATGCCTCAATTTCCCCTTCTTTGAAGTAGATTTGATACTAGCTACTATATCCAGTGATCTGAGGAATTAAGTACTTGGAATAATACCTATCACAAAGCAAGCAATTGCTATTACTGTAGTTAAGTGGCAGATAATTAACACTGTTGGATGAAATTCTTCCATAATTATGTAACATTCCTTTGAGATTTATGTATTTTAAGATCTAGATGGAAAAGTGATGTGATCTTTTATTTTGGTGACTCATGGCATGTATACAGTGATTTCATTTTTGTATTTGACCAGGTTCCTAGCTAGAAACGGACTTTGTTCTTTTTTATTCTTTCTTTTAATGAAATCAGTGCATACTATTTTTAATGGGCAACCAAATTGACTTGTTGTAGAGAGAACCCTGATCCAAAAGAGAAAATGTGTACTCTAGTTCTTTCATTATTTGACTGTAGGGAATTGACATGGCCTCTCTCAGTCTTATTTCTAAAATGAGGGTATGAAGTTAGATGATTTTATAATAGACTTTAATTTTTAGAACAACTTTATGTTCACAGCAAATTTGAGTGCAATGTTCAGATATTGCACATACATCCCCGCCTCTACTCAAGTACAGCTTTCCCCATTATCAACATTCCCCTCTTAGTATATTTGTTACAACTGATGAAACTATATTGAGACAAATTGTTACTCATGTCACCCAAAGCCCGTAGTCTGCAATTGGATTTGCTGTTGGTATGTACATTCTTTGGATTAGGACAAATGTATGCTAACGTGTATGCTTAATTACAGTTATATACAGAATAGTTTCATTGAAATAAAATGCTATGTGCTCTCCCTATTCTTTTCTCCCTCTCCCCCATGTCCCTGGCAGTCACTGATCTGACTCCATAGTTTTGAATTTTTCTGAATGTATAGATGAAATATAGTTTGTGAATTTTTCATATCATCTTCTTTCATAGAGTCATATGCATTTTTTCCTATGTCTTCTCCGGGCTTAATAGCACACTTCTTTTTGACACTGAATACTGTTCTATTATCTGAATGTTCCACCATTTACCCGTTTACCTTCTGAAAGACATCTTAGTTACTTACATGTTTTGATAGTAATAAATTGATAAAACTTCTGAGTGAAGATTTTGTGTGGGCATACATTTTCAATTCTTTCTAGTAAATGTTGAGTCTGATATTTAGATCATATGGTAAAAGAATGTTTAATTTCGTGAGAAACCAACAAACTATCTTCCCAAGAGAGTAGGCTATTTTTGCATTCCCACCAGCAGTGAGAGAGAATTCCTGTTGCTCCATAGCCTCACCAGCATTTGGCATTGTCAATGTTTTTGATTTTGGCCATTCTATTAGATGTATAGTGGTATCACATTGTTTCAATTTGCATTCCCTTGTTTACATGATTTTCAGCATCTTTTCAGATGTTTCATATTTGCCATGTGTGTATGTTATTTAGTAAGGTGACTTTGAAGGGCTTTAACTCATGTTATAATCTGATTATTTATTTTCTTTTTGTAGAGTTTTATGATTTCTTTATACATTTTGTATAACAGTCCTTAACCACCATGTTTTTACAAATATTTTCTCCCAGTCTGTTGCTTGTCTTATTTGTTGACATTGTGTTTCAGAGATGTTTTAAATTTTAATGAAGTCCAGTTTATCAATTATTTATTTCATGGATTGTGTCTTCAATGTTGTATCTATAAATTCTTTAGAAAACCAAGGTGATCTAGATTTTCTCCCATATCATCTTCTATTAGTTTTATTCTTCTCTGATTTATAGTTTGGTCTGTGATCCATATTGAGTTAGTTTTTGTGAAGCGTGTAAGGTTTGTGCTTAGATTCTTTAGTTAGTTGGTTAGTTTTTTGTAGATGTCCAGTTATTTCATTGCCACTTCTGAAAAGACTGACTTTGCTCCATTATATTCTTCTGTTTCTTTGTCAAGATCAGTTGACTGTATTCAGTGGGTTATCTGGGCCATTTGTTCCAATGAACTACTTTTCTATATGTTTAGTAGCATACTCGTCTGATGACAATATCTTTATATTAATGTTTTATTTATATTATATTAATATTTATTTAAGATTACTTTGTCTTGAAGTCAGACAGTTCAACTTTGTTCCTCTCCTTCAATATTGTGTTGGATGTTCTGGGTCTTTTTCTTCTCCATTCAAACTTAAGAATCATTTTATTGAAAGTCACACAGTAGTTTTCTGAATGTTGATTGGAATTGCATTGCATCTCTACATCAAGTTTGGAAGTACTGACACTTTGAAAAATATGAGTCTTCCTATCAAGGAACATGAAATTTTTCTCATTTTATCTAATTTTTCTTTCATTTCTTTTATCAAAGCTGTAGTTTTACTAATACACACACACGCACACACAAATATACATATATATACATATATATGTATATATATATATATATATACACACACGCACACAATGCCATTTTTATAGCTAAGTATCACCTTTGGAGATCATGGAACCCTTATGATAGGATTAGTGTCCTTACAAGAAGACAACTAGAGAGTTCTCTCTTTTTCTCTCTCTCTCTGTGCCACCGTACATCTTCCCACATGAGGACACAGTGATGAGGTAGGCACCTGCAACACAAGATGTTAAGTCTGACCAAGAACTAAATAATCTGGCATCTTAATCATGGACTTTCAACCTCTGTAACTATGAGGAAATAAAATTCTGTTATTTTAAGCTACCAGACTGTGGTATTTGTTGTTGAAGTGGGAGCTGATTAAGACAGAGGACACACAGAGGACTTTCCATTCCTGCCTTATCTACTTCTGCTGGCATGTAGATGGCACTGAGAAGAGTCTTTTCTAGAAGTGACAGAAGAATTCATGCTCATCCCCTGGAAGTAAGTGAAAAGGAGAGGCATTTTAATGTAAGATTCAAGAAAATGTATTGTATCCTGCTAATTTAGAGTTTGAAACTCTCTTTGTATTAGTTTTTCAAAGGCATTTGAAAGGCATTGTGCACTGGGTCTCCCTCCCCTCTGTTGAAGGTCTTGCTCAGCTCAGTGGGACAGCTTAAGGCAAAGAGAGTATTGCTTGTATATACAAATGTAGTAATAATGCAGTCGTTTATTTTCTCCTAATCCTGTATTTGTGAAAACATAGAAAAGGATTAAATGTCACTATCTTGCTGAGTAAATCACCTTTACATTCTGGCTGGGCAAATTCAAATGTAAACAAGATTACAAAAGAATTATAAAATACTTTTGGGAACAGGTTTCCAAAAATATGTAAGAACTTGCACATCATCTGTTCACTCAAAGCAGCCCTCTATTCCATCCCAGAGTGAGAGGGATATTACTACTTACCTTCCATGTCTATCAGCACACTACTGGTTCTTAATGATTTCTCCACTGATATTTTTTTAAGAATTTACTATGCAGAGACATTGTGCAGAACTTTGGATACAGAGATATTAAAATGTGATCTCTAATTTTAAGACTTTCAGTGCTTAAAGGGGGAAATATACCAATAAACAGGCAAATTATATCTCAGAAAAGTTGAACACTTTTCTGTGAACTGAGATGGCAGGGGTGGCGGTGCAGGAGTCAAAAGTGAATTGCAATTTACAAAGTTAAAAGGAAACTTCCCTGCAGTGGTTAGGTCAATTGCCTCCGAAGGAGTAAGCCATGTATCCCTGGGTTTGAGACCTGGGTCTGGGGGGAAACAACCAGTGTGAACAACTAAATAAAAATAAATAAAGATGTTTCTTCCTCCTCTTTCTTCCTGCCTACCTGCCTGCTTACCTTCATTCCTATTTGTATCTTTCCTTTAAAAATAAAAAGGAAATTGTTCAAAAGGAATGCAACTTTCCACTAGGACTTCTCTTAATTCAGACTATCTCTTGGAAAATAAGTAGGCCAAAGTAGCCTGTGTTTTTTACCTTTTTTCTCTAATGTGACCCACCCTGCACATCTCTCCCACTGCTAATGGTTCCAGAATTTCTTTTCTGTCACATGCCAATCAGAGATCCTGAGACTTCTCCAGGATTGTGCTAAGGCTGTCTTCCCTGGTCTTGACTTCTATTTGCTATCATCATCCCCACACAGTTCACAGAGAACAATCACCTGCCCATTTTCTCATGTCTTCAAGGTCAGATTTATTGATGTTACGAACAATCCATATAATGTCTGCTTCCCTATATGTAATCTTGAGCTAACTAGAGATGGAAAACCAGAAGATTTAATCCTTCCCCAACTTTCTGAAGGAAATATGCCTACCTGCAGTTAGGGATAGTATTAATAGTTCACATATATCCCAAGGTCCTTGATTCAAGACCTGAGGCCTAGGGAACAACCAAGATGAAGAACTAAATAAAACAATTAAAGTGCATCTTCTTCTTCTCTCTTCCTACTTGCCTGCCTATTGACTTTCATTCCTACCTGCACCTTTCCCTGAGAGAGAGAGAGAAAGAGAGAGAGAGAGAGAGAGAGAAAGAAAGAAAGAGAAAGAGAGAGAAAGAAAGAGAGAGAGAAACAAAGGAAGAAAGGAAGGAAGGAAGGAAGGAAGAGAGGAAAGATAAAATGTCATCCACACTGCATTTAGGGAGCTGTTGGATAGGGTCATAGCAGGGCTTATGATAGGTGAGTTGCCTTGGATGAGGTCATTTCAAATGTTTGCTATTAGCTACTGTTATGGCTGTACTGATATATCCACAGTTTCTAAGGTAAATAAATCAGTCAATATCTTTATTAAATAGAAGACTAAGTCGCTTACCATTTTGACTCATAAAGGGGAGTTTGGGCATTTGGAAAAGAGGAAAAGTTATGTTAAAGGCTGGTCAAGGAAACACTTGGTTTCTGGTTCTCCTCCCCTTGCTCGTTCTCTCTGTAATCTTCCCTTAAAGCTAAAAGAGAACAGGTCAGCAGTTGTGATTAGCCACATCCCTACAAGATTAACCTTGGTTTTAGGTCTTGGAGTAATGATGCCGTTCAATTATGAGAATATTGCACAAGTTACAAAGATGTCTTGAATTTGCTACTTAATATTTTGCTCAAGGCCTATTTACTTTGATTTAAAACTGTATGTTTATTTTGCTTTTTAATTCCACGGAAACGAAGAACTCTGCAGGTAAATTAATTATTTCTCTCGGAAGGAGCAGATGTTTTTATATGAATGTAGATTTCTGGTTCATATGGCTACTGCACAGACCTTTCATGAACAGATTCTTCATTATCAGTACAAACACCAAAAGGGGACTATTTATTAAAGAAACATATTTAAAATGTTAACCTTTGTAACAAAATGAAAAAAACAAAACAAAAACAAAATGGAAAGCTATTCCTCAACTTGAAAACAAGAAGGTTATATTGAACTATTTGTTTGAATGTCTGTCAAATGATTCTCTAATGCAGTTTAGAAAAAGCATGTCAAATGTGAATTCACTGGCCTGCTTCTCCAGTGACTAATCTGAAATAAATAATGACACAACAAATAGCAAATTTAGTAACAAATAATCACTTTTTATGACTTAGAAATCACTAGAGAGCTTCTAAATGTATTTGTTTATTTTTGACAGCACTGGATTTTGCTTTCTCTGTTTGTGTATAAAGAAGCAGGAAATCAACTCCAGAAGGCAGGTGAGAGAAAATATTTTCCAACCAGTGAGATTTACTAAATGCTCATTGAGAGTGTATAGTTGTCTTGCTTTGCTACATCCCTTATGCTCCTGGACCACCATTCTAGCTACTAGCATGAATCAGCCAGTCTTTCTTCTCTGGAAGGAATTTCTTGAAGTTCCTAGCATACACCTGTGCTTGGGACGTAGGTATAAATGGAAGTTTCGGCATCCAGAGAACGATGTCTTACTAGGTGGTGATGGTGCATCTCTGTTTGACAGCTCTAAATAGGTCTTTCAGTTCTGACAAAAATAGATGAAAAAAATCTTTCCCTTTTGATTTGAAGAAAGCGAATTTCTTCTATTGACTTCATGTAGACTTTTAATCTGTAATGTTAGCTTGCCTCCAGCAAATCATGTCTACAGGATGTTTTCCAAACTGAGCTAAACTAGGGTGTCTTTATCCAAATAGTGTGCACACACACACACATACACACGTTCACACTCACAAAGAGAAAATTCAGACAAGTATAAAAGTGATAACAATTCTCAAGGCATTTTAAGTTAGAAAAAATCCTCTGGGGAAAAAAAGGGGGGAAAATTAAAGATAAACTGCTCAGCTAAATACTTTCTGACTAACTGAAAATTTGTACACTAGGCAAAAAAGCACTGTTAACAATGCCAAATTAACAAGACAGTGTTAGCAAAACGGATCCATATGTCCATATTCTAAAAGTTTTACATACCTTTCCAATTAGAACAATGAAATGACTCCTTTAATCAAATAAAAATCAGAACCACAATTTGCATTATTTTATGATAAGGAAAAAAATCACAAAAACCTGTAAATCCCAGCATCCCTTTTTTCCAGATGTACCAATCTCATTTGTAATTGCAAGACACTGGCTGGTTTTAATGAATGTGCAATATAGGGATTAGTTCATTTCACTGCCATTGCATGTAAGGTCCCCAAGAGCAGGCATATTTCTTGTTAACGACAAACAATATTCTGGAAGTTAAATATTTTTAATAGTAATAATTCCTATTGTTCCACTGAGCTGCATTATAGCCTTGCCTAAATTGCTGTGCCTTGTCTATAATTTGGACATTTCCAGTAATTGACAACCATTATGTATTAGGCTTTGCCTAAATGCCTATTTTAAGAACTGTTCATTCTATTACATCTTTAGATCCAACCAAATTGTACAAAATTTCTTCAAGGCAACATGATGAGAATAATTGCCTCCAGACCACAGTTAATAATACTGTCAGTTTTACCAAAATTTAGAATTTTATAATGATTTTTCCACAGAAAGATAGGCATAGAACAAATTAAAGTGGAATCTGACTGCTTCCCTTAATGAGAACATACAATAATCATCAGGTTAAAATTAAATATAGTCAAAGGAACTGGGAGGATTTGAACTGTGTGTGTGTATATGTGCTAACCACATTTTCTGGGATGGAGAAGAGGAATTTAGTCACAAGGTAGGATTCAGGTGAGTTGTCCCACATACATTCCTTGGAGAAGTAGGATTTTGAAGAAAATATGTGAAGATAGAGAGAATGGCAAATCAGATGTTGACCAGGAAATAACTATTCAAGAAGGAGCAGTTTCCTGTTTTTGAGGTCAATTGCTACTTAAGAAATTCACTCTGTTCAGCTAATGATGATACTAGTTAACCAAGAAATAGAACTCCTCACACCTGTATTTTCAGCTGATTTTGTTTCCCTTTTATTTTTTTTTTAATTGTTTAGTGACAAGAAGGTATATCTTTTTTGGTGTACTATTTTAAGATTAATTCATTCATAGACAGTTTTTCACTGAGGAATAATCAACATATACCAGTAGGAGCCATTATTATGTCTTGTCCTACCTAGTATGTCTCCTATAAAATTCATCACTTACTACAGCCAAATTTAGAGATTTTATTCAGTGAAAATTTAAACCATCCTGTGGAATTAGCAAATGTACTATGAATTCTCATTTTTGCATCATTAGGTAGAAAGAATTTAAGAATAATTTTTAGTTTTGTTTTTTATTGAGACAGCATTGATTTTCAACATTATAGAAGTTTCTGTGTACAGTTTCACACTTTGAAAAATGTGCATACCATACCACAATCATCCCCAAATTAGTTGCCATCTTTCATCATCCAATTGATTCCCTCTAACCATTCCATATAACATTTCTTTCTGGTAACCACCATTCTGTTGTTAGTCTAAAAGTTTGTTTTGTTTTGTTTATTCATTTTCTTTTTCTTTTTTTTAAATTTTCCACTTATGAGTGAAATCATACAGTATGTTTTCCTCCATATGACTCATTTCATGTAGCATAACCCCTACAAGATCCATCTATGTGGATACAAACATCTATATTTCATTTGAGTAGTATTCCATTGTGAATGTACTGCATATTTTTTATCCATTCATCTATTTATTGGCACTTAGATTGTTTTCATGTCTTGGCTACTGTGAATAGTGCTGTAATAAATGTGAGGGTGTGTGAGGAGAAGTTTTGATGAACATTTATTTGCAGGTTGAGTTTGAAGGTGGACAAAGAAGAAAAGAGTATGTTTGGGATGCTGGGAATTTTTAAATTTTTTTCTACTAAGTTGTGATGGAAGTTTTTTGCAGTCTCTGATATGTTAGCATGCATAGGGATATTTAATATTTTATCACTTCCATCTTTAATCATCTTCTAATTTCTAGATTGATTGGCCTTTGTATGATAACAGAACAAGTAATTTCTCTGAGTAGAATTTAACTACTGTCTGCCAGTTGTTGCTTATATACTTACCTCTACCACTGGGCTATAAGCTTCAAGAGGACAGGGAACTGCTCTCTATTGTTCACAGGAATCCTGAGTATGCAGTGCAGTGGTAACAAATAACAAGTGCTCAAAAACTAGTCTACGTAATTTGAAAATGTAAAAACATTGCACTCTAAATGTATTTCAATAGTAGTTTTCCTTTGCTTATGATAAAATGTGTTTTTTGTTCTTATTTTAGTCAGTGTGCTGGACTGCCTTTTTGTCAATCAGTAGGTATAAAAATCACCTTTTAGTTTTTAAACTCATGAATGCAAACATCAAGTTTTATAATCTAATAAAAATTTCTATGAAAAGTCATCTGGACAAGATGTCTTGTACTACCAAAAAAATATTGCCTGTCCTCATTCTCTAGGTGTGAAAAATCAACATCTCACTTTTTTTTTCCCTACTGAAAGATAGCCCTGACTAATTGAATGTATCTTCATACTCTTGAGGCCAAAGTTCTAGTAAGAACGTTTAGTAAGAACAGCTCTCTTGTTTACTTTAGAGAAAACTAAGTGAAAAATTAATGTTTTTCTACTTCATAAACAGCTTTGTTTCAATAGCTGTTGCAGATACTGAAATCATTCTTAAAATTAGAGAAGATGACAAAATTTATTAGTTTATCACATGTATATATTATTTGTATAGAAATTACATATTAGGTCTCACTTCACTTCAGTGTCTGATTGTGCTCTCAACACATATTCTTATAATACTGTTTACAATTAAAGATTCCTTTTCCCTGGAGAACAAATTTGTTAAAGATGATTGGTTTTCTAGGCCTCCATGGTGAGGCTTTCTGTGTATGCTTGATTTTGGGCTGAGAGTTATACCTTCATTGCCTATAATCCTTGCAACTCTTTGAGGTGGTTATTTCATTTCCATTTTACGGATGAGTAACTAGTTTTTACAGACAATTGATAAGGTAAAGCTGAAAGGACAAAGAAAACAAGGAGTAGAGCTCAAATTTGACCTAGCTCTGCTTGAGTTCTAAGCACATAGTCTTCCCATATGTTACCTTGTCTTGATAGAACCAGATAGATGTGAGGACACAAGATTGTTCAGATGAGGTTACTGAAAGACGAAGAATGTCTCAACAGATATAAGGATAACTGTTAGCTTCCCACAGAATAATTTAATCTGCTTTTGATCGAAAGCATTTGAGACAAAGCAACTGTCATAAAGATGACACTAAGTGGAATTTACAAGTTCTAGTAGGAGACTAGGTTTGTTGATCAAGGCGGTCATTTTGAATGAAAGCAGAGAAAAGAGATAAATAGGGAGAGACAATTAAATATGCAAAAAAAGATAGAAAGGAGAAGGCATGAGTGCTAAATGGAGAAAAGAGCATTTCAATAGCTGTGCCATTGAGTAATGATTTCCAAGTTATAGCTAATATAGTGAAACATCATGCATTAATCATTGATAGCATAAACGTATTTTGTCTTAGAAGCTTTCTATGTTGTCAGATGCCAGTCTTCTTAACAAGTAGATGATCCTACAGAACATTTAGGATATTTATATCAGAAACACTATTGGCATGAGAAGAAATAGATTTTTGGTATGTGATGCTCTAGATCTTTAAGATAAATGCACTGAGTAATAACTCACAAAATGTGATCTACTTTTATGAGGAGATTTTATAAAGAAGGCGTCTGAAGTGAAAGGAGACACAGTATTAGCCATGTAGATTTACTGTTAATATAGAAAAGACAGATCATGCCTTTGGTAATGTAAAAATCCAAATATAATAAAATGAAAATAAGAGTTATATAACACAGCCTATAAGAAAAATTATTAATACCACTTTTATTAGTATCTGTCTTTTATTGCATTCCTCCTATGGGTCAAATTATAGAAGTCTTATTTAATCTTGACATTAATTTTTCATGGTAGATGATATTACCTTATTTTACACAAAAGGAAACAGATTTGGAGAAATTTTGTAATACTGAAGACCAGAGAGTTATCAGTGGTCAAAATAGGACTTAAGGTTTTTCAGACTTCATAATTGCACCCTTTTTTATGCTGTTGTATAAAACAGAAAGAAATTACCTTTGTGGTCAATGAAAAGAAAGAAAATCTGAGTCAGGCTGTAAATTTTTTCTTTTTTCAAATGACAACTGTGGACATACAATTGATTAAAACTCAGATGCATGATTTGTTTGGTGTTTAGAAACTTATCTGGCATAAAAATGTGCATCTTTTTCTTTAGTAAATGCAAAAGTCTTTAACGTCATAGACTCAAGCTTTATTTCTGAATACTAAGTAATTTAAAAACTTGTACCAGATACAAAGAATTTAAAAAGGAATAATAAACACACTCTCCCTTATTCATTGAGTTTAAAATATAAGAAAATCAAAATGTGACAAAAATGACATTCTCATCTCTGTGTTCTTAACTCTCATAA
Organism: Solenodon paradoxus; assembly: GCA_004363575.1. Classification (NCBI taxonomy): domain Eukaryota; kingdom Metazoa; phylum Chordata; class Mammalia; order Eulipotyphla; family Solenodontidae; genus Solenodon; species Solenodon paradoxus. The sequence goes on along the minus strand of RJWH01000218.1, from coordinate 996,279 downwards.
AAAGATAACAGAGTAATAAATTTGAAAGGAGATTTTCAGACTGAAGTGGCACTTGGACTAGAATTTGAAGGAAATCTGGCAGAGAAAGATTATTTCAGTATAAAGAATTGCATGGAACCTAAACACAGAAGAAGAAAGTGATCAAATCCCTTGGGTGACCCATCTGATTTAGTAGCATATTGAATGAAGTCAAACAGTATTGGAGGATAATGCTAAAAAAGGTGGTTTGCATTCTTAAAAAATAAAGGACCAAAGTTTCAGGTTTGAGTAAACTTATAAAATACATTTGATAATCAGAAAACAATCATAGAAGCTGTTTAAGTCAAAGAAGTCTGCTTACTTATTTAGCAAGTATTTATAGTCTACTACAAATCCATATGGTGCTATACTTTACAAATACTAACTTAAATGTTCTTGGAAGCTAGTACAACTACTAGCCACTGCTTACCTGTGAAGAAATCAGGGCCAAGGAGTGGTTAAATAACTTACCAAAGTTACAGAGATACTCAGTTAGTGGATCTGGAATTTGAACTCAGCTGCCTGGTTTAAGAGTCTATTTTCATAGAGATTATGCTTTGTTGCCTCTACAGGGGTAGGTCAATTTTCTGGACGTTTAATGTATGACTATCCAAAGTTACACTGGAGACAGGAGAAATTAAAACAATTAAGAAACCTCAGTCAGCTGACTACTAATGACATAAAAGTCCAGTGAGACAGAGGACTGACTATCTGTAGAGGCTATACTCTTACCATTACCATGAGGATTATATACTTTCTTATTATGAAGTATGTTTGCTTTTTGGTTTAATTTTAGATTTTGCATTGTATTTTTTGCCTTGAATAAATAATTTCTATTCTCTTTACATTTGTGTTTTTCTGGTATGTTTTGTGAAAAAAGAAATTTTATTTTTGATACTGTTTTCATATATATATTGATTTTCTCTTCTGATACAATTAGAATGATTTTTTCTTTCAATTTATAATTCTATCCTATCAACTTTCAGTGATATAAAAAAATACCTAGCGTCTGTTTACAGAGATCAGGTCAGACTTTGGTGTTGCAAGGGTGGCTCTGCTCAAACTCAGAGAGAGTTAGAGACCCATTCCGGTCCCTCTAATCACAATAGTGCCATACTAGGAAAATGACTTACCCCCTTAAAATTCAGAAGTTTTCTATTTAAAAAAAAGAAAGGCAGTATTTCTACTTTTTATAGTTGTTACAAGACTAGATATAAAAATAGAAACAAAGTCTGTACAGAAACTGACATACAATGAGCCCTCAATAACATTTTTGCTGTTAAAATTACTATAAACATTGTCCCACTGAATAGTAGCATTGAGAAAAGTTGAAGAGAGTGAGATTAAAGTAGAAGAATTTTGAGGAACAGGGAGTTCAATAAGAGGAGGAAAAAAAAAAAAAACAAAAATAGTGACCAATTGAATGAGAGAGCAGTTGATTTTGGAATGGAGAAGGAATGGAAGAGAAGATATTCAAAACTATGAAGTTTGTTAAATTTCTAAATATCTTACTGTAAGGAGAAGTACTGGGAAATGAGAAAATGCCTCTGAACTTCAAAAGCAGGTTGTCCATGGGCAGTAAAGAGAGTAATGTTGTGTGATCTTCCAAAAGGGAGGTGATAGAGAGAAATAGGGATTGTGATTTGATCACATAAAACGGCTATCAGGGTTGTTCATACAAGATATTTGGTACACTGGAAGGAGCCTCGATGGTCCTCAGAAATGACGTTCTTGAAGTACTTCTTGAGAGTCAGGAGAGAGCAAAGATTTGAAGGGAAATCAATTGACATGACATGTCCTGGTGATCCTGCATCCATGTGATTTTGGGTGTTCATAAAACTTCAGTTAGACAAAGAGTTGAATGAATTTACTAGAAGAAGAAAGGGCAGAATACAGGAACAAGAGCCTCTGAGAAGTAGGAAAAAAGAATGAATTTACAAATCGCTTCATGTACTTTCAGACGAACAGACTTGCATTTGTCAGTGGGGAAACAAAAAAATGGTATTATAAAAACAATAACAGAATATTATGTAAAATTTAAATGGCTGTAAGTGCATGGAAACTCCTATAATTTCCATCATGCTTGTATAATTAAAGTAATTTCTGTATATTCCCTTCCAGTCCTTTATTCATATGCAGTCATATTTTTACATAATTGCAACCACAATATACAGACAATTTGCATCTGCTTTTTAATTTAGTTCAAGGAAAGTTTAGCTACAATTTTTTGAAAGAAAAAATTAAGAAAATATTGGATATATGTATATATGTACATATTCAGTTACTAATGCAGGAAAATTCCATTCATCAATCCTTATATATGGAAAAGGAAAGCAATAGAAATGGGTAAAGTAATTCAACAACATTTTTCAGTTTTTATTGGAAAAAAAAAGCAAAGCTTTCAAACTTATGGAACTCAATAAAATATTACAGCTAGAGGCACTGGTATCTTGTGCAATACTTTTCTAAGTCATGCTAAGTCTGGGTGCTTCTTATTAAATTGCTTTGAATGCCTTACTGTAAATATCTACTTTGTAATAGAACATAATCATAATAATTATTATTAATTTATATTTATAAGATGACAGTATGTAAAAATTCTTTACTGGCATTTGAAAAAGTCCATTTGTTTTTTGCCTGAGGGGAACAATATAAATTAGATAACTATAATTCAGGAAAAAATAATGGTTATGTAATGTAGTTTCAGCAATGATATAGATTTCAGGCTGACATAGTTCTGCAAAGGAAGCACTTCTGATGTGATGTTGAAAATCATTGGAGTTTTGACTCTGATTTTTTGCCTATGATTCATGAGTCTTGTGAAGTTTACACTTTTTTTTTCCTGAGGCACCCCTTCACAAGTGCTAAAATTTCCATAATACCCCTAAATTTAAGAAGCTCTGAATCTGCAGCTAGAGGCAGCTGCAGAAGATGAAACAAGAAAACTCACTTTCTTCCTCCACTCAGTATTTTCCACCAATGTGTTTGCAAAAATGGACCCCCTGCAAATTGGCAGTTGGAGGTAGTCCAAATAAAGAGAAAGAGGGGATTCATTAGTTGATGTTTAGTTTATTTTTCAGTTGAAGAAGCGAGCTTCAAAATGATTAAATTATTTTAAAGTAAATTTTTATAGTTTAGCAGTAGCTACAACATTGACTTTTGAAAGTGAAAACAGGATGGCAGAAATTTTGTGGCCACATGCAAAAAATTAAAATAAAATAAAATGTTTGCTTTTTTGATTAAAGTATGCATGAATCTTTCTTCAAATAAATAAGGTTCTAATTCATTACCATATTTTCTGTATAGGTATTTAGACAGCAAAAGTACAACTTACTCATCCACATAAATTGATCAGAGGGGGAGAGCTTCATAAAATTTCAGTATTCATTTCTAGTTAGTGAAAAGTCAATCATTTCACTAAAGGCTGGTGTCCTAAGCCAATTTATGTGTGTACATGCTTTCTTTAGTCTTTCAAAAGGAGGGTTGTAATTGGTAATGATACAGATTTGATTATAAGAATTTTTTTAAGACAATAAAAGAGATTTGTGAATTTTCATGGTCAGAATTCTAGAGATAAAGATTATACTTCTTAATTTAATAAAAGAATGTGAATTTTAATAATAACTAACATTCAAATATCTTTTATTCAAGTCACCATACTAACCACTTTTCAAGTAGTATCTTATTTAGCGCTCACACTCCTAAGGATTTGTATGATTATTACTATTTTAATTTAGAAAGAGAAACAAGGAGATTACACAGAGAAAAAGCTAATATATTAGCCCAAGTAGTCTGTTTCTGCTCAGAATCACTGAATAATATGCAATTATCACAATAAATAAAATATAAAATCAAAAAGAGAAGCCAGGAGTTAATATTGCCCTAATTCACGTCATAGTCACGGATTTTTTAATCAAACAAATCCTTCTTTAGAAAACAGCCATAAATTAGAGAATGGTTAAACAAAGACATATAGCAGGGTATTCTACACTTGGAAGAAGGGAATGCCACTGAATAAATTTCCCCATTTTTATGACATCAAAAGCCTTAGGATAGGACATGCTTCCACATGTGACTGGCCTAAAGTGAGATGACCATGTTCAGTTTTTCTGCCCTGAGGACCCCAAGGACAAAGTCTATAACAATCACAATAAGTTGGGAAGTGAAGGAGGGGAAGAAGGTTGGAAAGAAAACCACAGAAGAGAAACCTCAAATTCTGTGTATAAATTTTCCCCAAATTTTGGGCTATTCATGCATGAGACGAACTTCAAGCAGTTTACCAAAGCTAACAGAATATTTTAACTTCTACTTAGCACACAATTTACAATTTCAGTGAAATAGTCTAAACAATCTACACTCAGGAGAAATATGGAGGAACCCAGAATTTTTGCAATATAATATTGGAAAACTACAACATGTAATCCCAAATTTCCCAGTTTGCAAAGAAACAACAAAATATGATCAACAGTCAAGAGAAAAGACTATCACTGTAGTTTACAGTGAGAGGAGGCAGATATTAAAATTTTCAGAGAAAGAGTTTTAATTCAACTATTGGAATTGCTGAAAACAGACTTGTAAACAATATGATGAACAGACAATCTCAGAACAGAAGGGAAAACTATGACGATCCTAGACTATAAAATCAAAAGTTGAAATTTGAAAATTTTATTCACTGTGACTAAGAGGAGATTTAAGAAAACAGAATGAAGAGTACCAAAACTGAAGACAGATGAATAAAAACTACCACAAAGAGCAATAGGATAAAAACAGAAAAAAAAAAAGGAACAGGAAAATACCAAAACATCTCAGATTAGTGTAATCAAAAACTCAGAATGAAAGGCAGATAAGACACTGTAGAAACAAAATATTGGACTATTTTAATAAAGAATTTCCAAAATTGTTGAAGACATAATTTATAAATAAGCTCAGCAAAGATCAAGTGAGATAAATACAAAAGTAACCAAAATATTCTTTGAAAGTCTTAATTTTCACAAGCTATAGTGACATTATATGCATTTCTCTCTAGTTTTTTTTTAAATTCACTAGTATATCTTTTCTTTCTAGATACACATTGAAGAATATACGTGAATTTATGAATATTAATGACCTTTGAATTATCTGCTTTTCTTTTTTCATTCTTTTTTTTAATGCTCAGATCCAAAGTCAAATGTGCCTAGTACAATAAATCCCTTCCTCTAACTTCCAAGCTTACAACCAACAACTGCCTTCCTCTCATGTTTCTTAGACCAGACTGGAAGAAATCATTAAAGAATTCTATGAAGGCAACAACTAGATTTGAAATTTAAAATAGGACACTGTATCATAAACAAATATTCTCTCTTCCAGTAAAAGTTGCATCTTGCCTGTAGTCATTAAACAAATAATTTTAAATGCAGAGTTTTCCAGTAGAGCTGGAGAAGAGTGGTGTCAAAGTCCTTCAGGGATGAAACACATCTTGCAGTTTCACAAACAGTGAGGCTTTTGACATTTGCTTTAATTTTGACTAAGTGAATAGGGAACCTGATGGTTTTCCACCTGTGGGAAGACTTTAAGAGACCTCAGTACCATTGGCTTCTTTTCCTTCCTTAGGTAAACTCCATGGGGGAAAATTGTGGATTTACAAGGCAAAAAAGCCCTTGAAATGTTTTAACAGGAAGAATAAGTGGATTGTGGAAGCAGCCTTTAACTGGGCAGTAAAATACTTAGCCAGGCTATTTATATGTTAGCCCAAGGCTCAGTAGGATTAATGTTTACCAGCCAGAAAAAATACATTGTTAAATTTTGCACTCTCATATGCTATCAAAACCTTGGAGTATGTAATATTGAGACTTTAGTTTGCAAAGGTGCCTGTGATTCCACTGAGAAATGTGGTCTAATAGATGCTACAGTAAACTGGAAACTCTACCTCAGAATCACAGAGGACAGTTAACCCAGAAAGATTTGCATTAAAGTCATTCCTTTCACCCCAGGAGAAAATGGTTTATTAGAGAATAAGTGGTGCTCTTCCTAGAGCACACCAAATAGTGGCTTTGCATACAAGCCCACATTTTGTATTGTAGGGCTGATCTTCAATAGGGAAATTCCCTGAAGGCCAGGAAATTTACAAGCATCTCTCATAAATTACTTATTGGAACAGAGTTCTTCAGGACATATTTTTCTTTTTTTTTTAAATTATTTTACTACTATCAGTTTTACTATTGTTAGAGAATTCGGTCTAAAAACTAACTTCAATAATTTTTAAATCATCAGAATTTTAGCGATAAATGGTTTGTGAGCCTCAGAAGAAAACTATACAGAACTGTTTCTTGGTAATAAAACATAATATAGACAAAGGTACTTTGTTTTATTTTGTCTGTCTAGCTATTATCTATCTATTTTTGCTTTTTTGAAGTGGTCTTGAACTTTTTCCTCTTCAGAATTAGGACCAGGTAAAATTAAGTATATACTGCACAGTATCTTACGGCATAAATCATTTTTGTTGCTTCATTAATAATGATAACGGATCTGTGATATCTTAAAATGGATACACCCCAAATATAGCATATATAATTATAATGCTATTAACAAAATCCTGACAGAGCATAACTAATAATAATCACTAAGAGTAATGCCTTTCAGTCATTTGAAATCTTTCATAACTGTAATAAAAGGTCTCAGTAGTTAGTGTCAATAAGGAGTTTCTTAGTTAATCTTAGGGATTCTGTACCTGGGAGCAATCTGACAGATTGATCTGTGAGGACTACTCACTGTTACAATTGTGAGGGAGATTTATGTACATATTCTGGTTTAGGGTAAGTGTAAATGAGAAGGAAGGAGATAATCAGTTTATTTTAATTTGAAACAGAATTTCAAGCAAGTGGCTGGGTTTACTGCTACACCAACTAAAATATCAAAATTTCTATCCTTTGTTCTGATGTGGGAACAGCATAACTTAAAATCTTTTCCTTAGGTGTGCAGATACACATCTGAGCAAAAACTGCTAAGAGCAAGGACCCCGCTAAGCAAACTGCATGTGGGACAGACACACCCTTTGTGACTTGCTGTATTTTACTCTAGATAAACTTTCCTGCTCTCAGAAGAGCTCCAGCCCTCTGGATACCCCAGGAAGGGAGGACCCTGCTCCCCTCAGATAATATGTGCAAGAATTCTTTTACCTCTGTGTGAAATGCAGCCAGCACGTGTGGTTACACACACGTGTGCATTCCCTTGATGTAACTTTCCCAGTCCGCAGGGAGCTTAAACTCGCTGCTACTGCTTCTAATAAAGTTTCTGTGTGATCCTGACCAAAGGGCTCTCTCCATGCATTCTTTCTGGATGAACCCAGCATCTTATGGAGGTGTCTCGGCTCACCCTCATCTGCATTACTTCCATCCCAGTGACTGTGTGTGGTCTGCATGCCCAGGGAACAAACATAGAGCAGCACATGCTACATCTAGTCAGTAACATTCAAATCTTCTATAGACTAAAATCACCTGAGAAAGAATGAAACAAAATATGCAAACCAAAGTCTGCTTCCAAAGACTTACATTTAGTTAATCTAGTGGGACTCAGGCATTAGAATTTTCAAAGCCCCTGGTGATTCTCCTGTGTAGACTAAGTTGTAAAAGACAAAACTGATTGCTCATTTTATCTTTGAATGACTTTGCTTTCTTCTCATCCTTTTTTTCCCTCCCTCCTTGACTTGCTTTTTCAATTTTTTATTTATTTGCATTCTTCTTCTTTAAAAAATGCATTTCATTTATTTTGTGGCTGTTGGACTCTAGTCTTCAGAAAAGGGAGAGCTGGGGAGCTAAAGAGGCTAATTATGTCAGACCTGTCACATATCTTCTTTTATCATATTCTTTGCAGCTCAGTTTACCTTGTCAGTTCAAAGATTTTGCATAAATAATGTTTAAATCTCAATCTAGAAGATTGTGGGTTTAACTTTTTTTGATTACCACAAAGCAAGTGTCATCAGGAGCTGTGAAGAAGAAGTGCTATGATTTTTACTGAAACAGGTATGTGGTGACTATCAGTCCAGACTGGTTCTCTCCAGCTCACCATTCTTCACCTGCTCAGGTTGGGACACCATGGGTGGGAGCCAGGAGGATTAAGAGAATATCCAGTGGAATTGTGAATTGTCTGATTGAAGAGAGGTACGAATCTCTCAACTCTGCACAGTTAAAGAGTCAATCTAGGAAGTTTTTGGAGGATCATAATATAGATTGAGAATCCAAGTAGTTTCAAGTGTTAGTTATCACAGCCGCTTAGATGATTGACCACTTGCTCTAGGAAAATATCCAAAATGTGCCTTATTTACTTCACAAGATCTAGATATCAGTTTCTTCATCTATTACTATTAGTGTATATATCTCAGAAATGACCAAAAGAACTTTGCATACCCTTAATAGGTTTCAAAGCTTAGTGGTAAAGTTATTTCTTTTCTCCTGATACCTATATGATATGTAAATGTTTTATTTATAATATAATTGCAAAATACTATACAAATGTTTTCTGGTGAAGGAATTTGACTCAATTATTTTTTTTTAAATTTCCCAGTGGAGCTTTTGAGAGTCTCTACCCCCCCCTATTCTGGTCAAATAATATGAATTGATTCTCCTGATTAGAATGATTATAATTTGTAAAAAAATGATGTGTGTGTGTGTGTGTGTGTGTGTGTGTGAAAAAATTGCTGATCATCTGCAAATGTAGAGAACTCTATTATCAGAGAGCGGGAAACCCTTTGGTTCTTAGAATTCGCAGAGAGAATGAATATCTCTTGACCAATATCTCTAAGATATCACCTGTTTAATATCTCAGCAAGGAAGTGCTGACTCTCGTGAACAGAAGGTTCTTAGCCTATCAAATATAGTCTTGAATGAAAAGACCATCTCCAGAAATGATATCTGCTCCCAAGAAAGTTTTCTTCTCTTGTAAATAAGCCAATCTTGTCTTAATATATCTTCATTCATGACATTTTATAAATACAAAAACAAAACTGAACAGAAAAGTAACTGACCTTTCAATACAGTCAAAGAAGGAAAACAGTGCAACAAAATACATGAATGGAATCTATTTATATTATGCATGAGCTGGAAACATCAAAGTCAGTATTTGTGATGTCAAAATGTAAAATATTATCTTAATAAGGTGGCCACCCTCTCAGAAACAGTGTTGTTAATTAAACAAGATAACAATTTGTATTTGAAAAAGAGTGCTGAGAATTTAAATCTGCTCTCTGTCCAACTCCAACCTGTTTGTGCCCCAGAGGCTACTCTCTATGGGCCACAGAGAAACAGGCTCCCTTGCCCTGTGACTTGGAGTTTACTTGAGTTGTACAGAAACATGGGACGATCAGGACATGGGAGAAGAGAATGGTCAGGGAATGTATTCCCTTTTCCTTCCTGCTGGAATGTGGATCGACTGAGTTTCTTTATGACAACAGCAACTCTCACTGAGCTCTTCTTCTTATAGTTAGAACTCTACAGGCTCCAGAAAAAGTTTGTACTCTTTGTATCTTCAGACCTAGGGGTGGATGAAAAATTAGATTCCTCACTGTGCCCCATGGTTTCCATTAATCCTGCCAGCAGTCCTTTGTGTTGTTCCTTCACTAAACTCTCTTCTACGGTCCCTATTGAGTGGACTCTCAAAAGATTGAAAATAGATAGCAAATGAAATTTTTTGACAAATAATGTGTCAATAATTACTTGTTAAGTACCTTCTACGTACATACCTGGCATCAAGAATTATACAAGGAGGGAATTTTAAAAGTTACGATCAATAAAAAATTTGTGATTTATCCTCCTTGAATAATAAGGTGCATTTGCAGGGACTTTCAGTACCTTATTTCTGCTTGAATCTTTAATGCTGTATCTGGGAGCCGACTGAATATGGACCATCATGACTATGGACTGAATATTTGTGTCCCCCAAAATTCCTGTGTTGCAACTCAGTCCCCAGTGTGATGATATTTGAAAGCGGGACTTTTTGGGAAATGATTAGGTCATGAGGGCAAAGTTCTGAGAAATCAGATTGGTGCCTTTATTAAAATAGAGTTCAGATAGTTTCCTTGCTCTGACACCATATGAGGATATCATGAGAAGACAGAAGTCTGTGAATCAGATGCGAATCTTCCAGTTCCTCTGTTTTTTGCAGCAGTATTTACACTAACCAAGATGCGTAAACAACCTAAGTATCCATTGACAGATGAGTGGATATAGAAGATGACGTATATAAGGAATACAACAATGGGATACAACTAAATTATAAAAAAGGTTACTTTTTGCCATGTGTGATAACATGAATGGGCCTTAATGGCATTGTGATTAGTGAAATAAATCAGACAGAGACTAAGACAAATACCATATGATCTCACTCATATATAGAATAGAAGGAAACAAAGCAAATGAACAAAAAATAATGACAAGCTCATATATAGAGAATAGATTGGTGATTGCCAGAGGGAAAGGTACTGAGGAGTGTGCAAAACAGTTAAACTGAGGCAAGTGAATGATGGTAAATGGAAAATAGAGTTTTGATGTTGATCGCTATGTAGTATGTACACATGTCAAATCATAGTGCTGTACATCTGAAACATGTATAGTGTTAGAAACAAATGTTACCTCAATAAAGCAAAATGTATAGAAAACAGTTCAAAATTTCTTATCAATGAAAAATAGCAGATTAAGTATTAATTCTTAATTGTTTACTTTTATATGTAAATTTAAATGGATAATATTTGCTTTCATAAATATTGGGTAAAAATGTTCACAAGAAAATAAGCACTTTTTTTGAGCTAACTATTACTCCATAGTGGATGTTGAAAAGTTATTGCCCCACGTTAGACAATGTCAGAACTCTAATAAATATGTTTTCTGTAGTTCTAGATGTGGTCCCCTGTAACAGTTTCCTCTCCTATGTGTACCAAAGTGACTTAAAATGCATAATTGGACCCTAATCATGAAGAAACCTCAGAAAAACCCTCAGTGTAGAATCTTCTATTAAAAGAAACGGGGGAAGGCAGGGGCCATCGTCTTCAAAAGCATTGTTGTCATATAACAGAAAAGCTGTTAAAATGTTTCAGATTTTTAAAAACTGAAAGAGACATGCAAGTGAATGCAGCATATGAACTTACATTGGATGATGTGTTAAAGAACAAGTAAAATATTATTGGTAAAGGGCATTAACGTGTCAACTGAAAACACTGGAATACAAACAATAAATATTTATATCAATGAATAGATAATTAGAGAGTTAAGGATTTGATTGTTGGTAGTTTCTGGGACCCAAATGATACTCATAAATTAGAAAAAAATTTGCTATGGTTTCTAGTTGATCAAATTCTGGCATCTTTTATTGGAGTACAATTAAGTATTAGGATGAGGAAAATGAAAGAAGAAATAAAAATACAGGGCTTTTCTAATCATTTCGAGTTATGAGGAAGGAAGCATCCTCTATTTCTATGTATAGTGCCTACACCTTTATTGAACAAAATGTTTTTAGTGGCCATATCATAAAGGAAATTATTCCAACACTTTTATCATAGATCCACTGACTATCCTTATCCTAGACTTCTGTGGCATAATACTGTCTTCTTTTTTGTCATCAAGTGTTTGTCAACACTAGTTTGAAAGAAACTCTCAGGAGGCTTCTATAGATGTTTTATTATTAACAATACCTAAGCTCACTCAATTATAGTTTTCATATTGAAACAATTAATTCCTGTCTTTACCTTCCTGTCCTATGACATCTATTTTTTTCAAAATAAGCATGGATTTCATATTGTTGGAAGGCATTTTTAGTACCTGTCATAGCTCATGCTTATCTTACATTTTTAGAACTTATCAATTATCTTCAATGTTAATTAGCTCCATATTTACTAACTAAATATACTACTTATTTTTAACTCACTGTTGTCGAGGGGATACTGTATGACAAAATTTTGAAGGTCATTTAGAATAGATATAAACAATGAGTTAGATCATAGAGAAATGAAAAAAAGAAAGTGCTGAGATTTACTAAGAAATAAAAATGGTAGACCAGATGACTAATATGGAAGCTAGGCAAAGAAGATCAAACCTAAGATTTTAAAAATATATAAAAACAATTTTACTAAAGAAAATTTAATAATGAGTAGATAGAGCTAAATATTTTCTCAAAGAGAAGGTAATTTTGATAATGTTGCTTAAAATAATTACAGTCATAAAGAGTCACAAGCACACAAATACCATGTTCACAAGGTCAAAATGGCAGGATTTAAAAGAGGATCAAATGTTTTAGAGTGACAATTAGCTTGAAAACATGAATTTTGAAAGTAACCCCAGAGAAAGGAAAATGTATAAACTAGAAAAAATCTAAGAAATGTAAGCAAAAATATTGGACTTTTATTTTCAAAAAATTATTTGCAGATGTTTTTAGGAGTACTTTCTTTCAAATCATCAAGAAAATTATATACTTATATCTGAACTCTTCCAGGAAATAGAAATGAAGGGAAATGATTTACTGTATTTTAGTAAGCTAGTATATCCATGACACAATATTCTTTTGAAAAAAATTGTGTAAAGTCTGTCTATTTTGTTTATTGGTATAGATGTAAAATACATAAAAATTAATCATTCAAGAAGAATATTATTAACTAAAAATGCTGTTTCTGACAGTGATATAAAATTGATACAATATTAAGATAATCATAAAGTGGCAACCATAATTTTCATCTCTGGACTAGGAAATAAATAGAAGCTGGGATTGTATTGCTCTTATGTATCACTGTTGGTCCTGAATTAGAACACAAAGCATGGCAGTAGTTAATGAATTAATTAACTAGATAATTAATCTCTGATATAATTGGACATTTTCAAAATTCATTTTCGATTTACTTAGAAAATTACTTTCTCATATTATAAATGCTGCTTTTACAAATCAAGTGTTCAATATCTATTTCATGATAAAAATTGGGAGTCACTAAAATCAAGAATAAAGTAAGGATAGATGTATCACCGATATTTTTAAACATTAGTTTAGAGCCATTAGTGCAATGAAAACAGAAATACAGATACATTGTTATGCTTTGTTTTTTGTTCTTTTTTGCAAATCCAATTATTACCTAGAAAACCTAGATGCAAAATAAAAACCTTTTGGAACTAATAGATGATTTTAGTAATGTGGTCTAGTACACACTAGAGTATGGATACCCAAAACTTTGCCATATGTTAGAGTGAGAAAATCCTATAGAACAAAATGACCATATGCTATGAATATATGACAAAACCTTACACAGATTTACACATGGGTATGATTTAGAGAATATAAAAAGAGTCATAAAATAACATGTAAATTGGAGCTAAACACGGGGTTCTGCAAAACCCTAGATATCTGGCAATGGCCTACAACTATATAGTGGGTGGTGGGGAAAATTATATTGCATGTTGTAAAGATGTTGAGTCACTGCAAAATATTTGGGAAGCTAATCTTCACATTACCAATGATATTTATGCTCAAGGGGAAGAGACTGGAAAACAGAATGTTAATTGTGAGTTTGGGTTGCTAATAATAGTCTTTAGTAAAGTACTGCAGGAAAGAGATTAGTTTTATGAAGCAATGACCAGTTTGTAAGAGAAATGAAAAAGAAAGATAAAGATGTCAGAAATTCTGGGTTTTGTAATATTGGAAAAAATAATGACCACTTCTAAAACCCAAATGTAGGAGATAACACTATAAAATGGGTCTTTGAATTATAAAGACTCTGTAGACTGCAGGTTTATGGTAAAGATATGTGTCTAACATGGGTAAAGGTTTACAGAAATCCAATATAACTTCCACTAAGTTCAGAGAGAGAAAAATGTGTGCAGAAATGCAGAAAAGAATGCCACATGAAAAATTCTTTCTCATGAAAAGAAATGTAGCCCGAGTACCAGAGTGGAATAACTAACTTTTACTAGTTGTCAAGTTCTTAAGTATTATGTGAAGAAAAGGTCCTGTGATCAAGTGCATAGGATGTTGTTATTTAACCCAAATTTGATCTGTTTCTCTGAATTTGGTTATGAGTCTTTCAAACTTACCACAAGGGACTATGGAAGCTAGTGCAGCCAAAATTCCTGTTTCCAAGATGTTCTATACCTTTGACTCTTAACTATTAGTATCTCTGAGAATATTCTTTCACAGAACACAGCTTGGGGAAATTTACAAGAAACTAAAGAAACCATCAATTAAAGTAAACATTTAAGGGAGTATAAATATACTAGGAAGAGAATATACAAATAGATGATACAAGATCCACTTTCATATGAATCAGAAAACTCTTACCAAATCAACTCTATCACAGATAACAGCTATAAACTGTGAGCAAAATACAAAACAACTTCCTGAAGATACTGGAAAATGATAAAGAATAAGTAGACTGAATGTTAATAAGTTATGTGATCTGACTAATATAAAAAACCTCTTTGGTCTAATTGACATTTATAATGCCCTACTCTCAACATTTTCAGAGTACACATTTGTTCACATGCATGAACTTATTTACCATAACAGCCATAAAACAAACTTAATATGTTTAGAAGGATTAAAATCAGATAGCCTACTTGACTAGCATGGAATTAAATTAGAAATAAGTTACAACAGAATCTCTAAGAAACCCTCAAATATATGTAAATTGAAAAAGAAATTTAAAAGATTACGTTAAATAGAATGAAAATAAAAATACATTGTATCAAATTTCCACATATGATTGTCTGAGATCCTTTTCAATGATTCCCTTCCAGAAAGGTCATTATACAGAAAAGCAATATCTAAAGGTATTGGGAAGTGATAGGAAGCAGGAAGACTTCTGGTGAAAAATTCACACTTGGAAGAAGAGAGATGGCAATCTGTACAAATAAATTTCTATCCCTACAGCTGTTAGCAGGAGACCAAGTTCAACTGATAGGATATGAATAACAGCAGCAGCAGAGGGAATGGGAAAATTAAAAAAAAACAAAACACTCTTTTCCAGAAAATCAGAGAATCAATGCTGCCAAATTGTTAATACTGAAAAGAAGGGAAACTTCCCAAGGGCAAAAACAGTTAAATTGAGCAAAAGATTGGAAGAGATGCTTAGTAGATACAGACGATCTTTAAGCACATCAAAAGATTCTCAATTCATTAATTATTTGAGAAAGTCAAATTAAAACCACAAAGATATATCATTGTATACCCATTAGAATAGCTGACACTCAAAAGTTGGACACCACCAAGTCTGGGTAAGGATATAGAATTCTCAACACTGATTGAGAAGAACACAAAGTGGTACAGCCACTTAGAGTTGAAATACCTTTATGTATTTCTATTGCTAGCTATTTACCCAACAAAAGTAAAAATATATATCTACAAATATTTTCTTGTGAATATTCATAGCAGCATTATTTGTAATAGTCAAAAACCTGTATGACCAACAACCAGTCACCAATACATCCTACCTATAGAATGATTCCATTTATATGAAATTCTAGAAAGGGGAAAAACAGTGGAGACAGAGAGCTGATCAATGGTCAACCAGGATGAGATTTTAGAGTGGGAATTGATTGAATCAAAGAACCAGAGTGACATCAGAATGGGAGAACCTTCTATATCTTAATCATGGTGGAGCATTACTTAAATGTAAAGAACTACTCAGTTTCCCTGGAACAAGCTTCTGTGCCTTTTAGGATGCTTCTTTCTGAGTACAAAACTTTATTCATATGATGAAATGCCTCTTATGCCTCTTATTCCTCCAGGATATGCTTGGAAGTGATTTCCGCTGTAACTACATCACATGTATAAGGGGCTTTTTTTATAAAATTCAAATTTTATTGGAGAAACATCATAATGTTAAAAAGGTTTAGGGTATCCTTCACTGCAAACAAATATCTACACGATATACACTGAGTACAGCACAACAGTCCAGTTCTATCCTTTGCCATATCACTGATCCCTTTTGACTGATTTCCTCACATCACCTCCTTTCCCTCTTATAACTACATGTGACTTTATAGAATAAAAGTCTATTTTTGTTTGATTTGGTTCATTTTCTTGATTTCTCTTTATTAGACATATGAGTAATGACTGTCTTCCTCCTGTGATTTATCTCACTAAGTATAATTCCCTGTAGGTTCATCCATGTTGCTGCAAATGACAGGATTTCCTCTTTTTTCTTTTTCTTTTTGATAACTTAGTAGTTTTCCATTGTGTATATAGACCCCATCTTCTTTATCCACTCATTTGATGGGTGCTTAGGTTGAGAATCTCCATAAATCTTTGTCATAAATCCTATCATATTTTATTTTATATATCTGGTACTTTTTTTTCAATCTCTTCACAAATTGTTGCTTCTGAAGAATCCGTACAATGTCTTATTTTTGAAACTGTGTAAGCATCCAGGTAAGATCTTGAATAAATAGAACTTAATTTATGTATTTTATGCTGCACTTTCTCATTTCCTGAAGAATAATTTTTACTAAAGAGAGTTCCGATTTTTCAATCTTTTCTTTCTTTCTTTAAGAAGATCTATTAAATTGTCTCATGCACCATTCACTTAGACCACGGCTTACTTTTGGAATCTCAAAAACTTCTTAAGAAATTGTTCATTAAGAACTGAAATATCTATATTAATTCCTTCACCAATCTTTGGGAACAAATATTCTGAGCATCCTAAAAGAAACTTTGTGTTAAGTAGTCCTACATAGTTTACATGGAAAGTTGTTAATGAGTAATTTTTTTTTTTGTATTTCCTCTTATCCTGTGTTCTGTAGGATAACCCATAATGTTTTAAGTTACCATATATAATTTTGCATACTACCATTGGATTTCGCTACAAGCAGTGCTTTTGCTTGATTTTTCAAATAATTTTCACATAGTATACACATTTCTGTTGTTTCATCTTTTCTAGACCTTCTCCAATCTCTTGATCTCTGTAGGTGTATATGCCTAAATGGTCTAAGATTCATTTAAACTGGTGTTGATATGGTGAAATAATCACACACCATCATTTTGCTAATATACCTCTGCAATCAGGCTAGCTTTCTTAATAACAGCACTATTTCTAAGAAATCCTCAGAAGAGTTTCTTCATGATAATTAGGCTAATGTTGCATATATTTTATAAATCTTCATAGATTAAGGAGGAATGGCAACTCCCTTTGCAATTAAAAGATAATTTAGACATGGTACAAACAGTCAGAAAATTTGTAACCAATCGTTGTTAACCATTGTTAAAAGGAGAATATTTTCTCCATGTTCCAGTAATCAACTTGCAAAATTTATTGAGTATTATATAGCTGAAGCAATGAAGATTACCAGAAATTGTCTAATGGGAGTAAATAACTTTCTTCAAGGCAAAGAGTAAATGGTAAAGCGAGGTTTAAATTTAGGTCGGCCTGATTTCAAACATAGTGCTTTATCAGAGATAACAAGTTGCCGCTCTCAGACAAATTTTTTTATAACATATTTCAAACATTTCCACAGATACAAAAAACCCACACAAATAGACTAGACTAAAATAGAATATTTTATGATGTATGCAAAGCTCTTAGTTCTTAGAATATCTTCTGGGTACACCACTGCATGTACAGTTCATATACTATGTTCTATGTATTCACTTGAAATATGTATCCACAGAGAGTCGTTGGCTTCACAGTAGTTGACTTCTTTCAATAGTAATTGGCTTCCTTCAGTAGAAAGAAGGATCCCCTTTTACAGTAGGTTACTATTTATCTTTTTAGGTTATCATTTTATTGTCCTGTCTACTTATTCATCAACCAAAGCCACATTGTGATTCTCATCTTTTTTTAAGGATTCTCTAACTATAGCTGTTGGTTTATTTTCCCATTTAAGTTTATTATCTACTTTCATAGTTTAAAAAAGCTAGCTATTTTCACTTGAGTAATAATATTTTTATATTAACTTAGCAAAACTGAGATCTTTAGGATATGACACGTCCTACTCAAAAAGAGTTTTCTATTTTTGCACTTGTTCAAGTCTGGTTGTATGCCTCTCAGAAATTATTTAACAATTTCTGCACATAAGTTTTGTACATTTTTTAAAGTTTATGTTAGATAGTTTATCCTTTTTGGTTATTAAGATGAATTTTCTTCTGCTCTGTCTTCTAATTGATTATACTGATAGATACGATAACAAGTCCAATATCTTCATTTTTACATGCTGCTGTAGCTAAATTCTCCAGTTTTCTTGTAATGGCTTTTTCTTTTATTCTCTTGATTTTTCCTGACAATCATATCATCTGTAAAGAGAGATAATTGTATTTCTTAAATCTTTAATTATTACGTTTATCTAATATCTTCATAGATATGTAAAAGTCAGAGTACTAGTGGACACCCTTGTTTCTCCCAAGATATAACAGCAATACCTTTAATTAAGAGTTGCTAAATGAGATGTTGTTTAGAAGACTGCTAGAGTGATGCAATTATTACTATTTTACTGAGTTAATAAAATAAAGATGTGCTTTTGAATTTTTTTCAGTCTTTTTATGTATGTAAATAAACATATTTTACTTTTTCTTTTAAGTGATTAGAATACAAAATAATACTTGTGGATTTACAAATCTGCCATTCTTTGTACTCCTGGATTGAACTTTTCTTGGTCTTTTCTATTTTATTTTTTAAGAACATTATAGTTTATTTCATGCACCAATGGTATAAAAGGTAAAGATTCAAATTTCGTAGTCCATAGAGACATATGCTTAAGTGAACTTTGTAATAATTAAGCTGAAAAAATGGTGAACATTCTTCATGCTTTAAATATGAGAATATGTTTGTGGGTATCAGAAGCATTGAGAGTCTAGCCTCATTTTAATGGTTTCATTGATTTTTTTATTTATGATAATTTAATCTTTTTGTAATAATATTTACTGGTACTTTAATTCATGATGCTATATTCCCTTTAAGATATTGAAATTGTAGCTCAGTCTATATTCACACGACACTCACCACCAGAGTTCCCGTGTCCCTTACCACTTCATTTTCCCTTCATTCCCCCTCCCACCAGTAACCAGTCCTGAGTCCTATTATTTTCCTTGGAATTTGTATATTCATTTGTTTAATTTCATTATATTCCACATATGAGTGAAACCATATTTTATTTCTTTGTTTTTTATAACTTATTTCATATAGCATGATCCCCTACAGTTCAATACAGATTCTAACAAAGGGCAAAATTTCATTAAAAAAATGACATAGAAGTCCATTAGGATATGTACCATAATTTCTTTATCCAGTCATTTAAGCAATTTACATATCTTAGCTATGGTGAATTGTGCAGCTATGAACATGAGGGTGTAGATTCTTTTTCCTGATCAGAGATTTTGTATTCGCTGGGTATATGCATAGGAGTGGGATTGCTGGGTCAAATGGTAAATTCATCCTTATTTTGAGGAATCTCCACACCGTTTACCAAAAAGGTTGTACCACTTTATGTATCTACCAACAGTGTAGAAGGGTTTCTTTTCTCCATATTCCCTAGTTCTAGTCTTTTGATATAGGCCATTCTCACTGGCATGAGGTAGTATCAATTTTTATTTACATTTATTTAATGATGAGTGATGATGAGCATTTCTCTGGTGCCTATAAGCCATCAGTGAATCTTTTATAGAAAGCTCTCTACTCAGCTCTTTTGTCCATTGTTTTGTTTTTCGCAGAGGTCATTTGCTTTTTTTATGTTGAGATATATGAATTTTTTGTGTATTTTAGAAATTAAAGTTTCATTTGATGTATGTGAATATCTTCTCCAGTCCCATGGGTGGTCTTTGTGTTTTAGTGGTGGTTTCTTTTGCTGTGCAGAAACTTTTCAGTTTGATGTAGTCCCACGTATTTAGTTTAGCTTTGGTTTCTTTTGCTCTCACTGTTTCAAAAGAAACTTCTTTTGAGGTTGAGGTCATGGAGTGTTTTCCTCACATTTTTATTCTAAGTATTTTATGTTTCCGGTCTTATGACCAGGTCTTTGATCCATTTTGAGTTGATTTGTAATTGGTGACAATGAGTAGTCTAGTTTCTTCTTTCTTTCTTTTTTTTTTTGCAAATGTCTTTCTAATTTTCCCAACGCCATTTATTGAATAAACTTTCCTTCCTCCATTGTATGCTCTTAACACCTTTGTCATAGACTAATCACCCATATAGTTGTTATATTTAAGAGCTCTCTATTTGTTTCCACTGATCACTGTGTCTGTTTTTGTTCCAGTACCATACAGTTTTGATGATGGTTGGTCAGTAATATAATTTGCAGTCCAGGTGTGTGATGCCTCCACTATTCCTTTTTTCTCTTAAAATAGCTTTTGCTATTCAAGGCTTCTTGTGGTCACATACAAACTTCAATATTATACCCTCCCTTTCCTTGAAAAATATCTCTGGGATTTTGATGGGAATTGCATTGTACCTATATATTGTCTTGTGTAAAATGGTTATGTTTACTATGTTGATTCTTTCAGTCCTTGGGATGTTTTTCCATTTGTATCTCCTATTTCTTCTTAATATTGTAGAACTTTTCCACCCCATTGCTAAGTTCCAAGTATTTGATCTTCCTTTGTGCTCTTATGAATGGAATTTCTTTCTTAATTTCTTATCCTATAACTCATTGTTTGCATATAGGAATGCTACTGATTTTTGTGTGTTGACTTTATATCCTGTCACTTTATGTATTTATTGCTTCTAGCACTTTTTTATGGAGTCTTCAGGGCTTTCTGGATATAGTATCATGCCATTTACAAATAATGATAGCTTTATTTCTTCCTGTCTACTTTGTATTCCTTGAATATCCTCTTTTTGCCTTATTGCTCTCATCAAGATTTCCAAAACTATGCTGAATAGCAGTAGTGATAGTGGGCATTCTTGTTTGTTCCCAATCTTAAGAGAAAGGGTCTCGATTTTCACCATTGATTACGATGCTGTCTCTGGGTTTGTCATATATTCCTTTTATCATGTTTAGATATTTGCTTTCTACTCTTATTTTGGTGAGGTTTTTATCATGAATGAGTGTTGAATCTTGTCAAATGCTTTGTATTACTTCTATTAAGATGATCGTGTGATTTTTGATTTTCACTTTGTTCATGTGCTTTATCACATTGATTGATTTTGTGTGTGGAAACATCCTTGAATCCCTGGAATAAGTCCCACCTGTTCATGGTACAAAACGTTTTTTTTTTCTTTTATTGTAGTAATTATTCTACATATTGAAATAATTTCCTGTGGATATGTTCCTCATTCCTTAGATATATTTCAAAACACAATGCTCTCAACCAAAACACCAAGTGTTCTACCCCATTGTCCAGTGGGCTCCACCACCATTTGCCCCTGCCCTCCCCATTCCCTTCTGGTAACTTCAGTTCTGTTGCAAATGTTCCAGGGTTGGTTATGTTTCATCTGTTCCTTTGTTTTGTCTATTCACATTCCACCTATGAGTGAGGTCATCTGTTCTCTATCTTTGCTCTTTTGACTTGTTTCACTTAGCATAATCCCCTCCAGTTCCATCCATGTTGATTCAAATGACAAGGTTTCATCTCTTCTAAGGGCTGTGTAGTATTCTCTTGTATATATGTGTCACATCATCTTTATCCATTCATCTGATTTTGGGCACTTAGGTAATTTCCAGTTCTTAGCTATTGTGAATAGGGCTGCAATAAACATGGGGATACACACATATCAGCAGATGGGTGCTTTTGTATCTTTTGGGTAGATGTCCAGCAGTGGAATGTTGGTATCATATGGGATTTCAATCTTCAGTTTTTTGAGGAATCCAAATTGCTCTCCATAGGGGTTGCACCAAATTGCAATCCCACCAGCAGTGAAAAAGTGTTCCCTGTTGTCAACATCTTCGCCAGCATTTAGTGTTTCCAGGCTTTGTATAATAGCCAGTCTTTCATGTGTAAGGTGATATCTCATTTTTGTTTCAAGTCTCTAATCCATTTTGACTTAATTTTTGTGAATGGTATTAGAGAGTGGTCTAACTTTGTTCTTTTGCACACAGCTGTCCAGTTTTACTAACACCATTTTTGAAGAGACATTCCTTTCTCCATCTAATACTTTTGGCTCCATTGTCATAGATTAACAGACTGTATGTGAATGGTTTGTTTTCTGGTGATTCAGTTCTATTCCTCTGATGTGTGCCTTTGTTATTATTCCAATACCATACCATTTTGATCACTATCACTTTGTAGTATAGTTTAATGTTTGGGAGTTTAATCCCTCCAGATTTGTTCTATTTTCTAACGATTGCTTTGACTATTCGAGGTCTTTCGTTGTTCCACACAAATTTTAAGATTTTTTTTCTCTGTTTCCTGGAAATAAACCCACAGTATTTTAATAAGGGATTGCATGAAACCTATATATTGATTTGGGTAAGATGGCCATTTTAATGATATTGATTCTTCCCAGCCATGAGCAGGGAATATCTTTCCATTTCTTTGTGTTCTCTATTTTTTTTAAAGATGGACTTGTAGTTTTCATTGTATAGATGTTTTATTTCCTTTTATTTCCTTTGTTAGGTATATGCCCAAGTATTTCATTTGATTAACTTATTTTTTAAATGGTGTATTTTTTGTGATTTCACTTTCTTCTACATGTTGTTTGTATATAAAAATGCAAAAAATTGCTTATAAAAATACATTTGTGCATTGATTTTGTAGCCTGACACTTTACTGTATTCATTGATGAGTTCTTGAAGCTTTTTATTAAGATTTCTGGGATTATATATCTATATATATCTCTATATATGTTTATATATAAAATCATGTTATCTGCAAATTATGAGAGTTTTGTTTCCTCCTTTAGTATTCTTTTTATTTCCCTTTTTTGCCTAATTGCTCTGGCTAAGACCTCCAGTACAATATTAAATAGCAGTGGTGAGAGTGGACAGCCTTGCCTTATTCCTGCCCTAAGAGGAAATGCTTTCAATTTTTTGCCATTGACTATGATGTTGATTGTGGGTGTTTCATTTCCGGCCTTTATTATGTTGAAGCATGAACCTTCTATTCCCATTTTATAAAGCGTTTTTATTATAAATGGGTGTTGGATCTTGTCAAAAGCTTTTTCTGCATCTATTGATATGATCATGTGGTTTTTTTTCTTTGCTCTTGTTGATATGGTATATGACTGATAGATTTACATATGTTGAACCATCCTTGCATCCCTGGGATGAATTCCATTTGGTCATGATGGATGATATTTTTGATGCATTGTTGATGTTTGTTTGCTAATATTTTGTTGAGAATTATTGAATCTATGTTCATTAGAGCTATTGGTCTGTAATTTTGTTTCTTGGTGACATCTCTTTCAGCTTTTGGTATAAGTGTAATGTTAACCTCACAAAAAGTATTTGGGAGAGTTCCCTAATTTGGAAGAACTTGAGAAGATTAGGTGTTAATTCTTTCCTGAAGTTTTGGTAGAACTCATTGGAGAAGCCATCAGGTCCTGAGTTTTTATTTTTGGGGAGGCCTTTGATTGCTTCCTCAATTTCTTGCTTGTGATTGTTCTGTCAGGTTTTCCAGTTCTTCCAGGTTCAGTCTTGGTAGACTATACTTTTCTAGAAATCTGTCCATGTCCTCAAGTCCTCAAAGTTGTTCATTTTGTGGCATAGAGCTGTTCATAGCAGTCCCTTCCAATGTTTTGAATTTCTGTGGTATCTGTGGCAACTTGTCCCCTTTCATTTATGATTCTAGTTACAAGAGTTTTGTCCCTCTTTTTCTTTGTGCATCTATCCAATGGCTATCAATTTTTTTTTTTTTTCAGAGAATCAACTTTTGATTTCATTGATCTTCTGGATTGTCTTTATGTTGTGTATTTTATTTATTTCTGCTCGAATTTTGATTATTTTCTTTCTTCTGATGATTTTTGCCTTTAATTGTTCTCCTTTCTCTAGTTGTTTTAAATATAAAGTTAAATTGTTTATTTGCGATTTCTCTTGTTTCTTGAGATAGGGTTGAATTGTGATTAACTTTTCCGTATCACTTTTTCTGCATCCATAGATTCTGATAGCTTGCGTCCTCATTCTCATTTGTCTCTAAGTATTTTTCAAATTCTCTTTGATTTCCTCTTTTACCCGAGTCCTTCAGGAACATATTGTTGAGATTCCAGTTGTGTTATCTTCCAGCTTTATTTTTGTGGTTGATTTCGTTTTAGACCATTGTAGTCAGAGAAGATGCTTGGTATGACTTCAGATCTCTGTAAGCTTTTGAGATGTTTTGTGTCCCAGCAGATGGTGTATCCTTGAGGATATTCTATGAGTGCTGGAGAAGAAAATGAAATCTGTGGTCTTTGGCTAAAGTGATGGGTGTATGTCTATTAGACCTATGTGTTCCAGATGGTCATCTAAAGTGGCTGTTTCTCTGTTAATTTTCTGCTTAGATGATCTGCCCATTGTTGTAAATGGGTTGTTGAAGTCTCCCACTATTATTATGTTGCTGTCAATGTCTCTCTTCAGGATTAATAATATTTGCTGATATATGTTGATACTCCTTCATTTGGTGCATATATGTTAATACACATTATGATTTCCTGCTGGGTTGATACTTTAATCATTATACGGTGCCCATCTTAGTCTTTTGTTATGCTTTTTAGATGGAAGCTTGTTTTATCTGATATTAGTATAGCTGTTTCTGCTCTTTTATGTTTGCCATTTGACTATAGGATTGTCTTCTATCCATTGACTTTGAGTCTTTGTTTATCTTTTGGAAGAAGTTGGGTTTCCTGAATGCAGCAAAAGGTTGGTTTATGCTTTTTAATCTATTCAGCCATTAGGAGTCCTTTGACTGGTGAGTTCAGTTCATTAATGTTTAGGGTGATTATTGATATATAGCTGCTTAGTGTCATTTTATAATTTGTCTTTTGTATGTTGCTCCAGATGATGGCTTTGTTCTCTTTCTCTTTTAAGATCAATGGGTACAGTTATGTTTTGATTAATTTTGCCTTTCTTTTTCTTCTTTGCTTTCTTCATGGGGATGTATTCTGAGGTTACCTTGAAGTTAGCATTCACAATTCTATGTTTGCTTCCTAATTTTATCTGAAAGCATATTAGACTTCCATTCATTCTAACTATCCACATTTTTGTTTTCTTCTCTTCCTCCCCACATTTAATACTTGCTCTCTTACTGTTTTTCTGTTTCATTTCTTTAAGCTTTATAGAGCATCCTTTAATATTTTTAGCAAAGATGTTTTTGTGGTGATAAACTCCTTTAAGTTTTGCTTGTCAGAAAAGGTTTATTTATCATTCCTTCAGTTCTGAATGATAATCTTGCTGGATACAGTATCCTAAATTGAAAATCCTTTTCTTTCAGCACTTTGAATACATTATGACATTCCCTTCTGGCCAGTAGACTTTCATCTGAGAAGTCTGCTGACATTCTTATGGGGCTCCTCTATATGTGATATGTTTTTCTCTGGCTGCTTTTAATAGTCTTTCTTTATCTTGTATATTTGACATTTTTATGATGATGTGTCTAGGTGCACTTCTATTTGAGTTCTTTTATTAGGTACTCTTTGAGCTTCCTGGATCTGAGGCTTGCTTCATTCTTCAAATTGGGGAAGTTCTCATCTATTATTTCTTCAAATATGGTTTCTGCACCCTTTTCTGCCTCTTCCTCTGGGACCACTATGATGCTAATGTTTTCCCTTTTAATGTTATCGCTTGAATGCTGTCTTCAATTCTTTGAATTTATTTTTATCTCTTTGCTGTTTTGCTTGATTGAGTTCTTCTGTCCTATCTTCCAGATTACTGATTCTATTGCTATCTATTGTTGAGTCCTTCTATTGAATTATTTAATTCAGTCATCATATCTCTTGCTTGTTTGATGCCTTCTTTTAATTGTTCTCTTTGCTTCCTGACATTCTCATTTGCTTCCTCTACTGATTTCTATATTCCCATGGGTTTACTAATCATTGTTACCCTAAATTCCTCTTCAGGTAATTTACATCTGTCAGCTATATTCTATTTTCTCCTGGGTTTTTGATTGGATCCATCATTTCACATGTTTCTCTGTGCCTTTGCTCTATTTGGCATTCTGTTTATATTTCTGAGGGTTCAGTTTCCCTGATGTTGCATAGGTTTGGTTTTCCCAGGTTTGGCTCTCAGGCTGTAGTTTAGCCTCTATCCACAAGGTGGCGCTAGTGGGTAGCATTGAAGCTTTTGACTGCCTTCTCACTATAATCCAGGGTGTAGGGTATCCGATGGGTGAGATTTCCGGTTGGTGGATTTATGGTTGGCCGGATTTCCTCTTGGTTGATCCCAGGTTCTGGCATTAAATTGTGTGGGAGGGGTTCAAACTGAATTTCTTTGGCTGATTTCTGGTTATGGCCATTCCCAGTGCAATTTCACTGTGTGTGCTCCTGTACAGCTTCTGGTGTGCTGGCTCTCCTTTCACCCCATCCCAAGACAGCCCTCCATCACTCCTATCTCAGTCCCACATGGCCTGCCTCTGGCTGCCTTTGCAGCTGGTCCTGAAATTCCTAGTTTCCACCCTACTGTGCATCAATAGACTCCCGAGCTCCATCCCATATCCAAATCTGAGGCTTAGATGATAACTGGGCCCTGGGTCCTCTCACTCACCATTGGTTGTCAGCTGTTCTGTCTCCAGCTGAAATGTCAGTTGTTTCTTGGTGTTTGTTTCGGAAAATAGGTGACTTTTTGTTTTGTTTTGTTTTTTGTTTTTTGGTGTCTGTGGGGAGCTACCTGAACGTGAGTCCTATCAAGTCATCATCTGGAAGTTGATCTAGTATCAAAAGTTTTTTTATCTGCCATTGAATTATATTTGCCAGGATTTTATTGAGGATTTTTTGCGTCTATATTTATCAGTAATAATGGTCTTAATTTTCATTTTTGGTATTTTTAGCTAATTTTGAAATCAGGCTAATATTAACCTCATGGAATGTATTTTGGAGTTTTCCTTCCTCTCTTGGTCCTTTTATTTTTTTCATAATGGTCTGTTAGATTCTATTTGATAATCAATTATTGTTTTTTTGCATTACTATTTCAGTATCAGTCTATTATTCTCTTACGGAAAGTTCTTCCCAGGATTTGCTACCAATGTTAATATTTGCATCAAAATAAGAATATGGAAACTTTTCCTCTTTTTATCTCTAATTTCTGAACCATTTTAAGAAACATTGGAAGTATCTGATATTAGAGGGTTAGTAAAATACTGAATCAGTTTGTGAGGAATGTAAGGAAATTTGTGAGTTATATAGTTTCTTTTTAATTTTTTGTTTTTAGGGGCATTTTTGTTAAATCATTCTATTCCTATCATTGTAATAGGTCTTTTTAACTTACTGCAGTCATTTTTTGTAAATTATATTTTCCTAAACACCTCTTTATTTTTTCTCTTGTTTTTATTTTTCTCAACTTTTATTTGATATTTAGTTTCTTGACATCGCTGTTGCAAAAAATTATCCTATGTTTCATCTTTGTCATTTCTAATTTTATGTATTTAGGCTTTCTTTTCCCTTTTTAATAATTTAGGTTCACTAGGAGAATTTTCTTTTTTTAAAAAGCAGTTTTTAAATTTATTAATCCTTTTGCTAATTCCTGTCTGCATTATTGCTTATTAATTCATTCTGCTGACTTTGATTTCTTTTTTATCCTATTTTCATAGTTTTTTGATTTGGATATTTATTTCTTTAATTTACCCTTTTATTGTAATTATTTCATGCTATGAATTAATTTATACCAACCATATCTCACATTCTAGAATGCTAAGTATTTATTAGCATTATTAACTAGAAATCTTACACTTCCATTTTGGTTATTCCTTTTTACTTCTAAGTTGTTTAATGGAAATTTTTGTTCATTTCCTCCTTTACATATTGCTAACTTCTTGTTTTTTTGCACATAAGTTAGAAAACATGTTTATTTATTTTCGTTAATTTATTTTAATTTCTTTTAGACCTTGATCTATAAGACATCTTTGTAAGTACCCCATGTGCATTTACAATGAAAATCCCTTGTCTATTATCAGGGCATAGTAGGCTTCTTATGTTTGTTTCCCTCTTTGATTATATGTACTCAATCTATATTTATTTAGGTCTAAAAAGTTGTTTTATTCTCCTGCTTTCAGTGTTTTCCCTTCATTTCCTGTGGTATCTACCTCATGACATGTGCTGCTGTGTTTTAATAGTGTTAATATTGCATTGTGTATTTTAGACTTTATTGTGTCTTTATTTGCCTTGTTGAAATGTTTTGCCAAGGATTCTGCTTGTCTAACATTAAGTATATGGTCCATTTTTTTCTGTCTGATCATTATTTACCTACCCATTGATTTGAAATTTTCAAAATTATGTTTGTCAGATGATTATTTCTCTAATATAGTGTAGACTTGGATTGAGCTTCACTGACTAGTCTGGAAATATTTTACAGACGAGGTTAGCTACAATTTTCTAGTGTGTTCTCATTGAATAGTCTTAAGGTTGTTTCTACTTTTTTCTTTTAATAGCTCTAACTTTTTGTCTGTTGTTGTTATTGCCTATATTTTTAAAAAGGTGATTTTTCTTGGGTTCTTAGGAAAATGTTTCAATTAGGAGATGGCAATTGATGAGGTCAGCTAATGCAGTTTTTCCAGTTTCAATGATGTAGGATGCCCTACCCAGTGGTATTTGGAAGGGTCCATGACATACTGTTTTCTCATTCTCAGAGGTTAATATTTTCAGGAAGAATTCTTATCTCCAACTTTAGTCTCCAGTCATAGAACTTTATTGGCCTACCTGTAAAAAAACAATGTTTTTGGTTTCAGATTCTATGTTCTATTGTTACAATGTTTTATGGGATCTCTTTCCCTAGTCTGTCATTATCTAAACTTTATTTCCCCTAGGCCCTCCATAATACTTCCTCAGCTCTACCGATTAGGGTCCCTACTGCAGGAGTTTTTCTTCTGGTGAAGCTAGTGAACAACCTAGAAAGGAGTAAAAGGTTGCATCACACAGATACACAGAAGCTGAGAGGATGCTTCCCAGTTTTATTGCTCATTTCCGAATCTCAGCACATGTTTCCTGTAACTGGGTTTTGTTCATTTCTTCGGTGATTTTTTGGACTCCAGGGACTCCTGACTTCAAAGAACTTCTGTCACTCAGCTCTCCTTGCTCAGTAAATGCAGCTGGAAAAGTCTCTTCCTGTGTTCTTGGAATCGCCTTACACCTAGTGTTGATGAAAGCTTGATTGTACCCCCATCTTAATTGGTTCACATGCTTTACAGGAGGACTTTTAGAGACTGGAGGGAGAAAAGGTCAATTGCCATGATCATGTCACAGGAGGTTCTTTTCTTTTTTCTTTTCATTTCTTTTCTTTTTCCTTTCCTATGCTTCACTTTTTTCTTTTCTTTTAAATTAATCTTATTAAAGGAATATAACATTACAACATTACCTAGGTTTAAGGTATATATGACAGCAAATCTATATCTGTATATAATATAGTACGTTTACCATTAGAGGAGGAAGTTGAAGACAATAGCAAATTTATCCTGTTTTCTTGCATTTTTGTAGTATGTGTAGGAATCATCTCCTGGAGTCTAGATAGTATAACCAGGTAACTTTAGAAAAAGGGTTATTTTGGGGATAACTTCCAGAATACAATTACTCTTATGTTCTTAATGTTCATTTTAGAGTATCTACTAGATCTCAGAAGCAAATTTTGGATGTAGATATATTTTCTAATGAAAATAATAAACCTCAACTTTATAAATCAAATGTGTGTTTACATTTATATATTATATAATCCTCTTTCTAAACTCAGTGCTTTTGTTAGGGGGGAATTTTTTAAAGTACTTTTCAAATGTATTAAGAATATTCTAAAAATTATATTATGATTTAGAAAATTTAGATTAAACTGGTAGTTCTTAAGCAAATTCTTAGTTGTTTCACAGTGAAGTAATTGATTTTGCTATCTAGTTAAGTTGCCTTTTATAATATAGTATTTTCTAGCTATTTTGTGGGGTAACTAAACTACCTATGTCAAGAAAATCTGACTGCAAGCATTTAGGCTTGAGACAAATTTTTTAAACGTGTTTACATTCTGTAGTCTCTAAAATTTGCTAATTATTGGAATTTTCATTTTCATAAAGCTTAATTTAAGATATTTTCTTTTCTTAGAAAAAAGTAGTTTTTGTTATCATGGTAGAAAATTCTGGTTTTTGGGAAGCTTTTGAAAGAGTCTTGAGAGAAGTATAACAAAATAAAAGGCTTTTCAGTGGTGTGTGGGAAGGCAGGCCTTGTCGAGATGGAATTTGGAACATAATAGTTCCCTTGGCCAACTGTCACTCAGTTTTTAAGGTGGAATTTAAATAACCTCATTGTTTTCTAAGAACTCTTACTATGACCACCCTATTCTACAGAGTTACAACTGCATTGATTCCTTTCAAAAGCCGTCACTTTCAAGATTCCTTCTTGAGTATTATGCTATCCTATATGACACTTGTCTTCCTCATAAAAAATAATAGATCATATAACTAAGAATTTTGGGCTCAGGAATTAAATTTGAATTTCCAATGATGAAATTCTAAAATATCAGCCCTGCCCTATGTTAATATAAGCATATAATTTCTATAAATAAAATTTTGATGGAGGAAATGAGAGAAGTCACATAAAGGATTAGCTTAAAAATAGTTGCTGTGATACAAAGAGTAGAATAATAATTTGCTTTGTTTGCTAGTAATCCAGGGATTTTAATAGTTTTAAAAAGGGCCTTTTTAATATTTTTAAGATAAGATATTTGAATCCAAATAGCTGATAGCTATGAACATTTGAGAAAGGTGTCTAGAAATTGTGCAAGGATAGGCTGGGGAAATGGGCAGAACATAAGAAAGAAATGAAAACTTTCACTTATGTAGTGCTTATTATATACCCTACTCGGCAGATGCTTTTATATTATTTAATTTAATTTCCAAAACAACACTGTACAAAGTGTACTACTGGTCCTAATTTTAGAAAATATGTCTGTGGAGGCAAAATAATATTTTCAAGGTCACGCCATGAGTAGGTGTGGAAGGAAAAACAGTCAATACAAAAATGATGAAAGGAGTTAAATGATAAGACTTTATAGTCTGTGAAAAAATCAAATTTTAAGACCCTATCTGTCTATCTGTCATCAATCTACTGTTAACCTCCAAAATCAATTCATTATTGAAAGGCAATAGGATTTTCTTTTTAGGGAATAAAAGAAGTAGAAGAAAACAGGCAGAGAGTGTATATATAATGGGTGATTCATCATTGCACTGTGTCTTCTGGGTCTATCCCTTACATATACCTTATTATCTCTCCAGTTCTTCCTTGGTCTGCAGGTACAGGTAAAAATGGATATGCAAGATAGGTTATGCATACTGTTGGTATGCACAACACCCTAGTCTCTGGTCTTCAATTTTTTAGGGTTCTAAATATTAATGTTAATGTTGACACTATCTAAATGGAGATACCCAGAGAATTTTCCTGGTGTACATAACACGTAAGAATATAGAATTCAATCATTAAAAAATAGATAAATAAAAGGCTGACAACCAGAAAAAGTTAATGGTATAAAGCAGGGGTCAACAAATTATTTTGATAAAGATCCAGATAACAAATAGTTTAGTCTTTGCGGGTTATACAAAGGTAGGTCTCTAGCACATACTACTAGATTCTAACCTTGCATTAGTGAGGAGGCAGCTGATCATATAGCCTTTCACCAAGTTCATTTGTGTTGTCGACAGAATTCAGTTCTGTGTGGTTCTAAGATGGATGCCCTGCCAGTAGATAATTGCCAATCTACTGCTACTTCAAGGTCAACACAATAGTATCTATGTTCAGAAAGAGTTTTCATTTAATAAATCAGAGCTATTTATTCTAATGTCTCCTTTAATTAATTCAAATGAAGCATATTTTGGAAACTGACTAGTATTATATTATGTAATCTAATCATAGCAGTGATATCATTCTTATTCACAATTTCTCCCCAATCTAAATGTGAGGATATTATGCAGTATTACACAGGGTGGCGGTAGGGGTGTACACCTCCTGAAGATTTACCACAGACTTCTTCTGTATTTACACCTTTCTTCCAGGTCATCGATGTTACTGCTTGTATTTGTGGTCTTCCATTTTATAAATATGGTATCAATTTTTAATCCATTGTTTTAGGGATAGAATTTTTCCCCGTTTTTGGCTACAATGAATGAGGCAACTATGAATACTTTTATACAAGTGCTTTGTGGACATATGTTTTCACTTATCTTAGACAAATACCTAGGAGTTAAATTGGTGGATTATTACAAAGGTATAACATTTTTATAAAACTGGCCAATATTTTGCAAAAATGATTTTACCATTTTGTACTTATAAAAGCAATAACTGAGAGCCCCAGTTTGCTATGTAGCCTCACTGATGCTTGGTAGTCTCAATTTTAGTTATTTATTCATTTAATTTGAGATATTAAAGTATGTAAAACAGTGTTACATTATGGCTTCAATTTGCATTTTATTAATGACAAATAATCTTTAATTATACATTTTTGCATGGAGTAAGTGATAATTTCCTTAAGAAGTGTCTGTTCACCTCTTTGGTTCATTTTTGATAGGATCATGGGCATTATATTATAGAAATTGAAAGTTCTTCATATTTTGGGGGAATTACTTCTTTGATGGATTTATATTTTATGAACAAATTCTCTGACTTGTTACTTGTGTACTCATATTCTTAACAGTCTCTTTCTTTTGATAGTGAAATATATTTAATTTTGAGGAAGTAAGCATTATTGGTTTTTAAAGGTAATGGCCTGTGTTTAATAAATGCATTTTTTTACTGTAAAGTCACACAAATATTTTCTGTTTTCTTTTAGAAGCTTATGATTGGAAGAAAAATTCTGTATATAAAATTCTGAATTGAGATTTTTCCCAGGAATAGTAAAATTTGTATTCCTCATTTTCTTTTTAACTTTCTTGTTTTTGTTGAGAAGTCAGGGTTTTTTTCATTATTGTTAGCCTATATAATATATTTCTTGTCTGATTGATAGTGTTTTTCAGGTTTAGAATTTTCATTAATTTAATGTCCTCTTTTTTCTTTATATTTCAGACCAATTCATTTTGCATGTATCTGTTCCTTTAAGTACTTGAACATACTATTTTTTATGGAAAAGAGGAAGAAGCACTTACTTCTTTTATTTAGCTGTATATCTTGATTATTCTCCCTGACTCCAGGAAGTGAACTGCAGTCCTTGGGATGAACAAGGACTGTGCTCAGTTGGAGACAGCAGACCCCACCACTACTCCTCCAGGGCACACCAAGAATTGGAATTTGAGACAATCATCTGCCAGCGACTCAGGTTACTGGCATCTTTATAATTTCTTTCAAAATTATTTATTTATATGCTTTCTTAAAATCTACACACATTTCAAAACAGGCAAAATTGAACAATATGGTGAATATATTGATATTCATTATATTATCATTATGCATGCATATTTATATATTTTGTACTATGTATATTTGTTTTATTATTTCACAATGCTATATGTTCTTTAGGATATTGAATTCACACCTCGGTCTGCCCATTTCACAACCATACTCACCACCAGACTCTAGTTTAAATACTTATTTCAAAAAAAAACTCAGGTGAGTATATATATCAGATATTTCCAAAACAATTAAACTTTTAAGTGATTATAGTAGACTACATAAAAATTCATAATGTATGCTTGAGTCACAATTCCTTTATTTAGAAAAGTGAAAAACTGGAATTATCAAGAACAGTTAACTGAAAAGAAAGAAAAAAAACGCTCCACATGATGAAAGTAACATTCAAAAATTTTAGTAGCATTAGCCTTCCAAACAAAGCAATACCAATAACAATAATACAAAATGGGATAAAATATTAAGCACAAAGGATTTGGGTATAAAAGATCATTTCAAACCTTGGCTCTGAGACTTGTATACTATTTAAACTTAGGAAGATTTCTTAGCTTTGATTTTTTATCTATAAAATGGGGATAATAAAATATACATCATAGGCTTATCCTAATTATGACAATATATGCCAATTTCTTGAATAGGCCCCAATCATGAGCAAAGAAATTAAAGTGGTAATTAAAAATCTCCCTGAAAATAAAAGCCCAGGACAAAATGACTTTTCAGTTGACTTTCATCAAAACTTTAGAGAAGAATCAACACCTATTTTACTGAAACTCCTCCAAAATATTGAAGAAAAGGAAACATGCCCAAATACTCTCCATGAAGTCAGCATCACACTGATACTAAAAGTTGACAAAGACATCACTAAGAAAGAAAATCACAGACCAATATCTCTAATGAACATAGATAAATAGGTCTAATACACCTGTTTTTAAGTGGGGTTTCTTTATACTTTATATAGCATCTTTTAGTATTTTTTAGAAGTGGTCTTGTGGTGATAAATTCCTTTAGCTTTTTCTTATTAGAAAAGCTTTTTATCATTCCTTCAGGGCTGAATGATAATCTTATGGGGTATAGTATCCTGGGTTGAAGATTTTTTTTCTTTCCATCTTTTGAATATATCATGATATTCCCTCCTGGCCTGTGAGAAATCGGCTGACAATCTTATGAGGACTTCCTTGTATGTGACTTATTTTTCTCTGGATGCTTTTAAGATTCTTTATCTTGTATTTTTGGACTTTTAATGACAATATGTCTAGATGTAGGTATGCTCGAGTTTCTTTTATTAAGGACTCCGAGCTTCCAGATCTAGAGACTTGTTTCATTCTTCAGGTTGGGGAAATTTTCAGCTATTATTTCTTCAAATATAGTTTTTGCTCTCTTTCTCTTTCCTCTCCTTCTGGGACCCCTATGATGAAAATGTTTCTTTTGATGTTATCCAATAGGTTTCCAATGCTGTTTTTATTTGCATTGTTTATCTTTGCTGGTTTGCTTGAGTGCATTCCTCTGCCCTATCTTTTAATTCACTGATTCTATTGGAGACCTCATCCATCCTTTTCTTGAGTACCTCTGTTGAACTCTTTAGGTCAGCTATTGTGTTCTTTATTTCTTTGACATCTGTGTTGAACTGCTTCATTTCTTCTCTCTCTTTTTTTGTTGTTCTCTTTTTTTTCTCCTCTATTGTTTTCTTGATTCCCACAAGTATGTTGATCACTGTTGCCTTAAATTTATCCTCAGGTAATTTGCAGAAGTCTGTGGTGTTCAGATTTTTCCCTAGGATTTTGATAGAATCCATCATTTCACATATATTCTTTGTGACTTTGTTCTGTTTGGCATTCTTGTCTACATTTCTGAGGGTTAGGTTTTCCTGCAGTGATGACCTAGTGTAAGGTATTGACTTGCCTGAGTAATCCTGGATTTTGGTTTCAACACTGACATTTCTTAAATTTTGTGGCATCAGCACTGGTTGGATTTCTTGAAGTTATTATTTGTACCCTCTGTTGCTGCCTGAAAGTTCAGTCTATGGGACTGGTGTTTGTGTGGAGGATACAGGACCTTCCCCCAGCATTCAGCTCCCAAACAAAATGACCACCTTGCTATTGATCCACAATCTCTATAATACTATTTTTGAAGTTGTTATTCAGCAATGTAAATATTATTATTTCTGGCTCACATTTTACTACCTCTTTTCTTATGCAGTTATTAAATATACTTCATCATTTAGATTAGTTTTAAGTCTACAGAAGAATTGAGCTGAAAGTAGAGTTTATGTCTACTTCCTGCCACCACACAAACACCACTCCTTTCTATCAGCATCTTCAGCCAGAGTAGTTCTTTTGAACTATTAACCTACACTGATATATCATAATCACTAAATGTCCATAGTGTAGTTGCAGAGAGGAAATTGCTCCCATACACTTTGGGCTCTTTTCAGACTGCTTGAGTAATCAGACCAACATCAGAGAGACTGAAGGAGAAAAGTCAAGTGTATTACATATAGATGTAAATTCTAAAGCCCCTGGGGTAAAATGAGAGCATATTTCCTGAGCTAAGGAATGGGATAGGGGCCAGAGCTTCAAGGAGGAAGTGGGGCAATCTCACATGGCTAGGAGAGTGTGACTTATATAAAGAAGACCAGATGCTCTGTAATGAGATGTTTGTCCTGCAATATGGATAGGTTTCTCTTAAAAGAAGTTTATTTCTGGTTAAAGAATGTTTTACTCCTAGCTAATAACCCCATCATTCTTCTGGGTAGTTAGGAAGTAGAAAAAAAAAATTCTTGGAAAACTGTAGGGAAATACTTGTTTCCAACGCCAATTAATCTACATACCAATGTGGCACATCTTGAGAAGTTCACCTCCGAACACCCCGTAGAAGCCTATCGAAGAGTTTATGCTAAGGCTGTTGTTGGTACTGTAAATTCTATTGGTTTTGACACATATGCAATGTCATATATCTACAATTACGTTAAACAGAATAGTTTCATTTCCCTAAATATTTCTATATTTTTAATCAATTGTCTATTGATTTATAAATTCATCTAGTTAAGGACATCTTGGTTGCATTTGATTTTTGGAATTTATTGGTAAAACTTCTGTAAAATCTGTATGCATGAGTTTTCTTTGGACATATGTATAGTTTTGTAAGAAAGTTCCAAATCATCTTCTTAAGTGGCTGTATCATTTTGCATTCCACAGCAATAAATGAGAATTCCCATTGCTCCATATCCTTGCCAACATATGGTTCTGTTAGTGTTTTGATTTTTAGCCTTTAGTGTTGTATCTGTAAAGTCATCACTAAATTCAGTTTCTTCTTTATTTTCTCCTATGTTATCTTCTCAGAGTTTTATAGTATTTCATTGTACATCTAGAGTTATGATTCAGTTTGGAGTTGATTTTTGTGAAGGGTAGAAAGTCTATGTCTATATTGACTTTTTACAAGTGAATATTCAGTTGTTTTAATACCATTTGTTGAAATGATTATTTTTGACATGTTATATTGCCTTTGCTGCTTTGTTAAAGATTAATTGATTTTATTTTTGAATGTCCATTTCTGAGGTCTCTGTTTTGTTTCATTGATCTTTTTTTCACTTTTATTGCATTATCTTGATTATTGTCACTTTATGAAAGTTTTGAAGTTGGGTCATGTCTACTCTATGACTATCAGGCTATTCCTTTATTGCTGCTGTGTATAAATTATGAATCAGTTTGCTGATATCAACAAAATAACTTACTGAGATATTTTCTGAGGTTCCATTGAATCTATAAACCAAATTGAAAAGAACTGACATCTTTATGCTATTAAGTCTTCCTATCCATGAATAAGGAATATATATCCATTTATTTAATTCATCTTTGACTTATTTCATCAAAGTTTTGTAGTTTTCTTTACAAAGATCTTACACTTATTCTGTTAACTTTATACTTAAGTATTTCAGTTCTTTGAACAGGATGATAATTTAAATGGTAATGTGGTTTTAATGTTAAAATCCATTGCTAGTTGCTGGCACATATGAAAGTTACTGACTTTTTATTAAACTTGCATCCTTCAATCTTACTGTGGTTGCTTAACACATTCAGGGATTTTTGTCAGTTCTTGGAATTTTCTATATAGACAGTTATAACATTTGCTAACAAAGAAACTTCTATTTCTTCTAAGCCTACATATGTTTTATTTCGTTTTCTTGTCTTGTAACATTAGCAAAAAAATCAAGTATGTATATGAAAAGGAGTAATAAGGTAGCTCAACTTTACCTTGTTCTTTATCTTATTTTGAAAACTTCATTTCCCAGTTTAAAGTATTATATCATCCATAAGTTACTTTGGTATATGTTATTTATCAAGTTGAGAAAGTTAGTCCTCTAATTCTTAGTTCACTGAGAATTTAAAATAATCTTTTAAACATTGAATGTGCATTGGATTTTATGAAATGCCTTTTATGCATATATTAATATGACCTAAAATTTTATCTGTGTAATGCTATTGATTGAATCCATTGATTTAATTTTGAACCTGATTTGCATCCTTTTAATAAATATCACTTGATTATGGAATTTGATAGCTAATATTGAATACATCATTTGGGCTTATTTATTTATATTTTGGTAAGGATTTTTTAATGTGTATTCATGAAGATGTTGTTTGATAGTTTTCTTGTGATATCTTTGTTTTTTTAACGCAACATTCCATTTTATATTGGATAGTCTGTTTGATGTTTTATATTTGACTACAGCTTTTGCTTTATTTTACTTTAAGGACGTTATTTTTCATTCTGTGAAGTAGTTAATTTATTGATAGATTTGTTTCATTCTTTTGACAAAAGCTCTCCCCTTGCCCAAATTTTTATTCAGCTCCTCTGAATCCTCTTCTCTACTAGACCTCAAACTTAGGCACTGTATTGGCTGGTCTAGCCAATTTTTAGCAAAGAATTCTGTTTAGTCAATTTAGTGAGAAATCTCTTACACTTGGCATCTGATCAAGTTCCTCATTCCCCAACCTTGATATCTAAATTCTTGTTTTGTCTTTAACAAGAATTCTATTATTATAATTTATCAGTAATTCCTCACATTTGATACCTAATCAATTTTCTCAGTAATTTTTTATCCGCTGATCCTCTCATTTTGTTTTTGAAATATAAGTCATCAGTTATCTTTGCTGTATTTGGAGTTGGGATAAGTCTTTCCCCTACTGCAATAGACTTGAATAGTGTCTTTGAATAAAGTCACAGAATAATTTTCCTTTTACACTTTTTAAGCTTTTTTAAGGAAAAATATGGCCTAGAGCAGACTACACGGATTTAGAAGAGTCCCATTTGCATAGTGTGGTCTTTGTCGGAACTCAGATTCATGTCATTCCCTGAGGTATCGCCATTCTGCTGACCGAGTTCTAGGTCCTGTACCTCTCCTGGTTTTATAAAGTTATCACTTGAACAATTTAGTATTTTTGACAGTGAATTAATGAGACTTCTATGCAACTATCAGGAGCTCCTTTCTACCCAACTCCATCTTCATTGCTACTGTGTTCTTATCTTCCAGTCAACTCAACAATTTCACAATATGGTCTCCTACTGCTTCTTTTAGAGTGTACATCTTTCTTGACTATAGTTTTAACTCCCTGCACTGCAATATGGCAATATCGTCCAGTCAGAAAGCTTGGGATAGTGCAAAATCACATTTCATATTTCCCTCTACTCTGCTACGTATTGTCTGACATCTGAAAACAGTTATCCCATGTACTATGTTCAGTGCTATGTTTAATTTTATAAGGAATTTATTCCAGTATCTGTTACTCTATCGTAGCCAAGGCTCATTAACTAGCATCATATATAATAACGAATTCAAAATATCTTAAGGTTTTAAAAGTATTTTCTTGGCATTGCATCTTTAGTCTTTGAAGTGAACTTTGTAAGCCCAAGTTGAAAACACAAAAGTGAAAAAAAAAAACAACTCAAAGAATTGCAAGCATTCTTATTTAGATGTTTAGTAACACCTGGCTCTTTAACCTTAACTTTTCTCCAAGTCTGTATTTACTAATTTAATCTGAGATTTTACTTCACATTTAAGAAAAATGAAAGAGGCAGTCTAGTGCTCAATTTTAGTATAACTGGATGAAATTTTACATGCATTTCTGCCTAAGGAGAAATAGTTACATATTATGTGAGTTCTTTCCAAATAGTATGAAATATTAAGGTAATAAAAAACAAAACAAAACATTCTTTTAAGTCTATAATATTTGATCAGTGGCACTTTGCTACTTAAATATGCTTATAGTCTAGTTTTATAAAACATATTAATACACATGTAATTTTAGAGAAAGTCAAGGGATGTCTGTTAAACCTTATATCAGTGTGAATCAAGAAGTTTTCAGAGTGATATGAAAATGGATCTAGGTGATAATTTCTCATATGACATCATGATAAGGTTATGTTCATAATTTCTTTCCTACAGTATTGTTTCTGATATTTGACAAAAGAAGCACCTCTATTACATGGAAAATTATAGGCTAGAGTGAAAGCTGTATTTTGTGTCATTCTCAAGGATACCTGGGTGAAAAACTTGTAGTTTTATCACTAATAAAACACAAAAGAAATTGCATGACCTCCTTGAACTCTATTTCAAATTTGTTTCTAAAACTATACACTGTTTTCCAACTATTATGGCAATAATTCAAAATAACGTGATAACATACAATAAATAAATCCATTGTATGCTTATTTATCAATATATTTATCTTTTTTTTTAAGAAGAAAGGCATTCCTGTGAAAAGATAGCCAAGGGCCACCACAGAGGAAAGCTATGAATAAAGTGGAAATCCTGTGTTTACTGGCTCCTGCGGTTCAGGCCAGCTAGGGTCACTGAACTTCACTTCATTTCCTATTCTACTTTCTGACTCCAACTCTTTGAGGAACACCATAGGGACAGAATTGGTTTCCTTATACTGGCAACATGCTCTCCCCGCACCCCGCCACCCACAGCCAGGAAGATCAGTCACTTTCTCAGGCTGTAATTCCTCATTTTTCCTTATTTGTAGATATATGTATTACCTGATTGCCCAATACAATTTCTTTGAAAAAAATTTCAATTTGTAAGTGTATGTAAAGCAAAATTCTGCATCTACCACCCAAACAAATAGGTATCTTTGTAAGATGGTTTATTCTAGCAATTAGTATCTTCTTCATATCAGTTTAGAGTTATAACTCTCTTATGTGGAATTTGCTTATCACTAAGGTAAATGCAAAATATATTTGATGACTGTTGGTAAAAATGCTCACTCCTTTCCAACTATAGAACATAAACATAAATTTTTTCTTATGCAGAAGAATACTTATGCACACATGTCTGTGCGACAACCCTTGAAAACTTTGATTTCTGGATGCATCAGAAAAAATGAGCTCTACATTTTAAATTCACTCCTCTCAGTACTGCAGTTTACCTACAGCAAGGACTGTATGTAGAACTCGTGATACTTTAATACCTTTGCACTCACTTTTCCTTTTTATTCAGGAAAACAACCTTATTTATGATTGCATGAAAAATGGAATAAGTTTAACCAAAGAAGTGAGAGACCTCTGCACTGAAAATGATAAGACATTGCTAAAGCAATAAGCAGATATAAAGCAATTTCCATCAAAATATCAACAACATTATTCATGGAAATAGAAGAATAAATCATGAAATCTATTTGGAACAACAAAGACTCCAAATAGCAAACTCAATACTAAGAAAAAAGCATGCTCCATGATTTCAAACTGTGCTACAAAGCAATAGTAATTTAATCAGCATGGTATTGGATTCAAAACAGAAATACAGATCGATGGAACAGAATTGATAGCAAAGATATAAGCTTATACATGTATGGTCAATTAATTTATAACATACAAGTCAAAAGAATACAATAGAGTAAGAGCAGTCTTTTTTTTTAATAAATGGTATTGGGATGGTAGGACAGCAACAAGCAAAAAATATGAAGCTAGATCATTATCTAGCATCATATATAATAATGAATTCAAAATAGATTAAAGACTTGGATATAAGACTTAAAGCCATAAAACCTACAGAAGAAAAAATAGGCAATACACTCTTTGGCAGTGGCGTA
Organism: Solenodon paradoxus; assembly: GCA_004363575.1. Lineage (NCBI taxonomy): Eukaryota > Metazoa > Chordata > Mammalia > Eulipotyphla > Solenodontidae > Solenodon > Solenodon paradoxus. The sequence goes on along the minus strand of RJWH01000218.1, from coordinate 954,822 downwards.
AGCCTTTGGCAATTGAATTTCAGTGCAAGAACAACACAAGTCAAAATAAACAAATGGGACTACCTCACACTAAAAATCTTCTGCACAATGAAAGAAACTACTGACAATTTGTATTTATAGATTTACTATTTACTGCTTCTATCCAGAGATCCTTGCTTTTATGTAATGATTTTCTGTTCCCCTTGCAGACTAAACTCTATTGAGAAGCAAGACCATGTGTGTTTTGCTTTACTGTTTTATCCCTGGAATCTAGTACAATGCTTAACACAGAGTAGACTCTCAGTAGATGATACATATCTAATGCTACATATGCTTTAAAATAAAGTTACTCTCTTGTTAATCTCACTCAAGTTAACTGGGTCATTATTTCCTTTCTTTTTCAATTGTTTCTATCTTGAGTTTTTTTCTTATATTCTTAAATTTTCATTGAAGACTGGTGGAATTTTTCAAAAACGTAGGAAATAGGAATTTCTTCAAAAACAGATATTTATTGAGACCAAAAATACATTGACTTTAATCCTACACTAAAATACTATAGAAAAAAATCTTAACTAGAATAGAGAATCTAATAATTCAAATTTCTCTATAGATGTAATGTAGCTTACTAAAATAGTGCTTTAAGCATAATCTGAGAGGTTCACTACATATTTGTTGAATGAATAAGTCAGACTAATATTAAGAATGAACCACAGTGTCCTCACTGACTTACATAATTTACTCTATAGTGTTAAACTCCTTGAATTGATTTAGTGTAAACTTTTGTCAGAAATCTTTGTATTATACCCTGGGAGGGAGAGTAAATCAGATGATTTTATGTAACTTTATCTGTTTCCTTATTAAGAAATTGCCTCCACCTTGTTGTGGCTTTGGAAAGTTCTCAATAGTATGTGAACACATTTAATACTAAATATATCCAATGTGTGTTTGTTTTTGTTTTTGTTTTTTTTTGCCTCATATTGTAAGGAGGGGCATTTGATGACTCAGCATTGTATTAATGCTTCCCGGTCCATTTAATTTCCGGATATTCTATGTATTTATCACAGTGAGAAGAAATCATATTTCTCTAGTTTTATGTAATTATCCACCTTTATTTGTGTAAGTTCTTTCAAAGAGTAGAATTTATGTTTTACAAATAAATGATGAATATATGCATTATTAATACTATTACTACCTTAGTAAAGGAATTCTGACTAATGAAATGCTAACCTTTAGTAAAATCACATAATTAGTTATTTTTGTTGCCCCAGGAATGCACAATGTGTGGTGACTATTGAGTCTCTTGAAAAGTTTGGTTGGGCAATCTTTTCTGACATCTACTTTAAGAATATTCCAAGCTATTATTTGCAGTTGACATATTTATTGAGGATGTTGTATCAGGTGATAATGACTTGAAGAGAGTGCCTATCAAAAATATCTTAAATTCTAGTGAGAGTAATAGGGTCAAAATATTTAAAAAAAAAACAACAATAAACCATCCATGCTTTATATATAACTGGTTTGATTATGTCATTCTTGTATTATATTTTTTTTCCTTCAATATTTATTTAAAAATTTTAAAATTAATATGCTTTATCATCTTGGCAAAGTTCTACCCATGTAGTAAAATTGAACATAAAATACAGTTTACATGTGATCTTTTTCCCACATTCCTAGTCTTCCTGTATCAACATTTTGCATTGGTGTGGAACGTTCGCCATGATTCGTGAACTAATATTGGTACAAACTAGAGGTTGTTGACATCATTAGGGCTTCTCTTTTGTGTTTCACGGTTCTATGAACTTTGGTAAAGGTATAATGTCATGTACCTTTGTTATATTATGACACAGGGTGGCTTCAATGCCTCAAAAAGCCTCTGTGACCCACTTTATCATACTCAACTACCCTAATACCAGGGCTTATGTCATTTGTAGGCTTTTCGGATTGACTTCTTTTTACTAAGGAATATAAATAAATTGAAGTTCCTCCTGGGAAACTTATTGTATCTTAATAGCTCATTTCCTTTTTCTAACGCTGAGTAATATTCCATTGTCTGGATCAATGAGTTTGCCTATCCATTTACAAGACAACAAGGCGATTTCAATTATGAATAAAGTACCTATAAACATCTTTGAGCAGGTTTTCGTGTAGACACACATTTTCAAATCTTTTGGGTAAATACTAAAGAGATAATTGCTAAATTATGTAATAAGAGTATGTTTGGCTTTGTAAGAAAGCATCATACTATCTTCCAAAGTGGCTGAGTAATCCTCTTGCATTCACAGCACCAGTGAATGAGACTTCCTATAGTTTTGTTTCAAGTTCAGTCAGCACTGGAGTTATCAGTTTCTTAGATTTTAGTCATTGTAATAGGAATACAATGGTATCTCGAAATTTTAAGTATCTTATAATTTAATGTGTAATTCTTCATGCCATATGACATTGTATGTGTTTTTAAAGAGATTTCAATATTATTTATTTTTCTCATTTATTTAATTGCAGCAACTTTTATTCTACACATTAGCATAATACATGATTTCATCTTTTTAAAGTGCTGCATGGAATCCATTAAGTATATACACCACAGCTGCTTTATCCTGTCATCTGCTGATGAACATTTAGTTTGTTTCCATGTCTTGGCTATTGTGAACTGTGCTGCTATGAATATAGGGGTACAGATATTTTTCCTAATTATATATTATTTATTATGCTTTTTTAAATAAAACTGCTTAGTGATTTCCTGTAGAAAATCTTTGTATGTAGCAAATATGTCAAGTAATATGACAAGCACAATACAGTTGTTTTAAATGTCAACCTCAGTTACATATCACCAAATTCAGACTGCACTTTCATATACAAAATGCAAGATCAGAAAATAGTTGTCCATAATAATATATTGACTCCTTCTCAGAGTCATAAAGGGATTTTTAATACGAATGTACCCTTTATTGGTTGTTAATTCATGTGGATAACTTGTGAATGACCTCAGTGCCATTCCTCTTCTTGAGTCCTATCCCTGCAGGTGTTGGAAATGCTTCATTATTTTGACCTCAGTGATGAAAGAGGTTCATGCTCAGAGAACTGAACACCAGCTTTCTTTCTCTGAAACCTCAGTTTCTCAGCTAGCTAAACTGATCTCAAAATATTATAAATGAGATTGTCACCAAAAACATTCTTTTTTCTGCATTAAAGTTTCATTTGGACATCTTACCTCCCTGAGGGAAAATGTGACACATTTGAATAGGTTTCTCTGGGAAACTGAATCATTTTATTTCCTAGAGATCTTAAGAATGAGGTTAAACTATTCTGGCAGAGTTTAAATGCTCTCTGACTTGGATTAAAAGCACACCAAGGTCACTTTCTGCCTTGTGATTCTTTTAAAGTCGCTTTTATATTTGAATGTCACTCTTGTGCACTGTATTTAAATAACAGAGTTAAAAACTTCTTGATTATCTTAAGGATTATTCAAAAACATTAGGATAAACAAGAATACGATGGGATTGGAGATCATCTTTCAATCTCATATAGCACCTGACATGGTTTATCTTCTGGTATAGCTAAAGGCTCTTAAAATATTTCTGGCAGACTATTGTTCTTAAAAAAAAAAGACTTTGCCATCTCTTGTCAAAATAAATCAAAGCATGCTTATCTCCACATACACTTAAAGAGGGACCAACATTATAAAAGATGGTTTATACACCATGTAGCTTTAAATATTGCATCATTCTTGAATGAGAGGGAAAAAAATGAATCAAGTATCAAAAAAGGAATTGTTCTCTTTTATTACAATCATTTCCTATTCTAGAGATAATTAAATAAAGCTTAGACAAAACTGAGAATCAGAGATAGAAAAAGTGATTTCAAAGGCCAGAAGTTAATGTTTGCTTGCAAGATAGATCTGTTGAAGGCCCACTATTAATAAAATGTTAACTTGTGTTTTACATTCTTACTGGTGAAATAACCTGAAAGGATGCTAATTTCAAAAGCAGAATATTGTCTCTTAGAACTGCCTATAATCTTGTATTTTACTAAATGAAATCTTACTGGAGCAATTGTGTTGTTAATTATAACTAGATTTCCTTTTCCTCACTGTCTATTTTTGTCTTTGAAAAAAAATGCTCTTCTGTTTTGTTTTCTTTTAAGTATGTGATGGTGGAGTATGGCCTTGGGCAAAATACTGCAATGTTAACACAAATTTGATGCAGTAAGAATAATCAAATAGTTGAAAAAATTTACAGATTAAAAAAATTCAAATGACTATGGAAGATTCATAAAGACAGATTATATAGACATGTTTTCAATTTTCTCTCAAATAAATAAGGAGACTTTTGCACCTAAGATCTTGAATAAACACACACACATGCACAAGCACAAACACACACACACACACACACACACAAAGAGGGAAAAAAATAAGCAAGGAAATTCTTTCCAATAGTTGGCTTCATGAATACAACTGCTCTCCTGTTCCAGTAGCTAGTGCCAGCCAAATAAAACATCACTGTTCCACTAGGAAACGGCTAGCTAAACAGAAAGTGCAATGAATCTGCCGCTGATGAATATACGGACTTCTCCATGAAATCCCCTGTGTCAAAAATTGTTATAGAGGCTTTTTTGTTGTTTAGGACATTCCCAGGACTGGTTGCTCAGTGTTATGTAAATGACAAATGACTAGAAAATATATTGGCATAGGTAAATAAGGAAATCGGTTTCCTAGTGAAAGGATCCAAACAGGTTCAACTGCTTCTTAATATCTAAGAGAACATGCTTGTATTCTTTAGTGAATTTGGACTTTATTTTATTAAGCAGCATGGATTTGCATAGATGGATCTTAGAAGGGGGCAGAATGAGAAACCTGAGCTAAAGCCCATTTGCTTATTCTGAAAATGGATCATATTTAATTTTATTTTTGCCTACCAATAAACAGCTGAGAATTTTCTGATCAGATGAATCAATAGAACAGATAGTTTGTATTTATTTTCTCCATGTTGTTAGGTATTTTTATAATTGATTCTAAAAATGTATGATGAAAAGAGTTATAAATGCTTTCTTATTTTTGTGAGTTGTCTTTACATCTTTTCATAAAGATTTAAAATGTATTTAATGCATTATATTGAATATTTTATTTATAATGGTTAGTCTAAGGATATATAAATGCTGAAATAAAAGACTTATATGCAGTCACCACTTGTATCAAACGTCAACATAAAATATATTTCAAATGGCTGAAAACTAAATTAACAAAGTTTCCATTGTTTTTTGTAACCTAGTCCCAAATCCAGGAAAGAAGGTAAAAGTAAAAACATAGACACTTTCCAATGAGAATGACATTTAACCACACAAGAATGAATTACCACCAAACTAAAATAGTGAGAGCTGTAAGTAGAGGTGGAAAATTTTATATTAGCAATTTATTTCAGCTGAAAATATCTAATATGTAGGTGAATAATACAACTATGTTTTTTTGCAAATTTATTATGCAAATCTAAAGTTAGGAGCTTATGTCTTCTTTTTTACATTATGTCACATTATGTCTTCTATTTTAGACTCAAAAATCTATTTTTCAGTTTTACCTGCTGTATTTGTTGCTCTGATGAAGTGTATTTAAATACAAAGATATTAAATTAAGAACAGACTTCATATGTAAGAGGCAGTCAATAAGAAGAGGTCACTAGTCTGGTGATTTGACAACTCAGAGTGAGCAACTTCTTGTCACCTTTCTTGCTCTGCCTGGGTTGTGTATCTAATGGCATACATATCTAAGCCATTTTCAAATGACACGAGGACATCCAGCTCATTTTGTTAGTGTTGCTTTTTATTTGTTCTTTAGTACTGTTAACTATGAATGACTTGAACTTTTTACCAATATCCAATTCATTCTCAGAGACTGAAAGATATGATTCATATTTAAAAAACCAGTAACAGATAAAAAGTTTAGAATATTTTGCACAATAGCACATATGGAATACACATATATATGTGTGTGTGTGTGTGTGTGTGTGTGTGTGTGTGTGTGTCTGTGTCTGTGTATGCATATACGTGAGGATTATGATGCATTTCCCAGCAGAATTCAATATAGTCACTTGACTGGAGCGATTAAGTGATATGAGTTCATTAAGAATATGATGCAATTCTTTAGTCCTTTATGAGATTCTCCTGTTTCGTGTCTCAGTCTGCACCCTCCATTCTACAAATTCCTTACCATCCTTCATAAAGCATTTTTATGCCAGCCCTTTGGCCTTTGAGTGTCCTCTGTCCTCAGCTGAAAGTTTTTTCTAACACATATTCTAATTACTCAAATCCTTCATAATCCTCCTACTAATACTAAGTCATACTTCCTCCACAAAAGCTTCTCCAGTTTCTCTGACTCCCTTTTTAATTCTTTGTAATCTAAATGCTTTTTAAAAAGATAACTAGACACACCCTACCAAGTACTGGTGTGTTCTGTGTCTGAAATCCCCTTTCCGTGCAAGGTGTGATTCTGTCTTCTCTCCAAGGAAGACTCTACCACCAATGCCCTATGTAACTGCTTTCAGGTTCAGATCATTAACCCCTCCCGAGTCTATTTTTCCCTTCGCCCTTAATGCATATCTTTAGAATGGTGGCTTAGAAAGACCTGTGGACTTTCAATAAGACCTTGTGTAAGAAGATTCAGGAACTGCAGGTCTGAGTAGAAATCCTCCAACAGCTAAAAAATTCCCACAAAAAATCCCAAATAAAAAACACTTAATCACGCAAAACTTACAACTGAATACCAACTTTTATTTAAATAAAATTCTAATCTACTCACATCATTCGTATTTTAAAAATATATATTGCTTATATATTATTTCTTATACTACTCAATGTTTTGCCTCTAGGTAATTATGATGAAACAATACATATCTGTCACAATGAGGAAATGAGAAGAATTAACTTAGAAAATCTTTATTAAAAATTAATTATGTCCCAGACACTATGCTAGTTTCTAAAATAGATAAAAATCAAGAGATGATGACACTGATAAAAAGGAAGATCAGGATTTTATGAATTTTTCTAATTGATTTAATAGCTATAAGGCTGTGATGGTATCACAACTAATAAACATTCACTTTCTTTTTCAACCAAATTCTCCCCTTCTTATGGAATATGACTCAGCATTTTAAATCCCATTGAGTTGCTCCTTCCTCTGACCTCCTTTCAACCATGTAATCCGTACCTCTTCCAAACCTTTTCTTCTTGAATATCAGCCCTCTTTTGTTTTTATTTGTTAAGCTTGAATTTGTATGGTGAGGACCTGTCCAAAACATATACTCGCAATTTTTATTTGCCCTTCCTCAGTGAACATGTTTTAAAGGGATCAGTGTTTTTGCCACTGAATACATACATGGAAAAGCAAAATAAATACGAAACTTTCAGTTAGATACGGAGTCCAGTCAAATTATATGGTGGCTTTAGGCTGATGCTTTTTCTTGCAATGAAGTGTACATTTGACAAATTCAAGGAAAGGGAGAATTCTTATTGGACGTGCATATATATGAGGGTTTGGTGGCGGTTGTGGCCCTTTACAGAGGACAGAGAGGTGGCAGATCCACCATGTACAGTTATGTACACAAACAACACATACTTAGGGACCCGGTTGGTGAGGATTTTAATGGAAAAAGTTTTTACCAAGAGCACCTGGTGATTATGGTTAAGTCTTATGTATGTTATGGTTCGTAAGAGAGAGTCAGTATTAGATGAAGTGGAGAGAAAGCAGGTAAAGGAATATTCAGAAGAGAGACAATGAGGAGACTCAGTCTTACCAGAATTAAACCATAAAGTATGCTGTCATAGATCCACACAAAGAGAAGACCCAAGAAGAAATATTGCAATGCTACTGCAAGATCAGGGAAGATAAGCCAGTAAGTGTTGAGATGAATTTTTCAAATTTTGCCTGCTAAATTTTCAATCATGTTTAGTAAATTCACATGCCATTCTTGATAAACAATTGTGCAGTTTGTGAGAAATCATCAACATTTTCCAGCCCTCTGTGATGGAACTTTAAAATTATTTCCAATCAGAAAGATAATTCTACCAAGTCAACTTCAGGTTGATTTTTTCCCCCCAAAGTACAATAGCAATAGTCATCCACATTCTCTCTTTATATGGGGGGAAATTTTGACAAAATTTTCATTACTGTTGAAGGTTTAACCTGGAACCAAGAGGCAGAAGAGAGCTAAGTGCTCCACAGTGGATAGAGACCTGTGACACTGTCCTCCTTATTGGCATTAGTGACCAATAGGGTCAAAAAGGTATAGTATCCTATGTTGAGTTCAAGAACAGGTAAGTTTCAACTTAAACACATATCTGCAATATTTTGACTCATTACACTAAAAGTTTTCCATGTTTCTGCCCATCTCTCTATCCTGGGAAAATGGCATGTGCGGGATTCTGCTCAAGGATCCCTGACCCTTTTGGCACTGCTCTTTTTGCCCAGTGGGAAGACCTGGAAAGGGATTAGAGGGAAGGAATATGCTGACTCCAGGGCATCAGCATTCTTTGCCTTATGTTGGGCTGAATGTGACAGTTGCTCTTTTCCATTGTGAAGGTCATGGCTCCTCGTCAGATTCCAGTGACTCACTATCACCTGGCTTCTAATGTCTAGTTGTGTGATTATCTTCCTGCCTTGGCCAAATCTTTGAGTGCTTCATTCTTCCTAGTTTTCTTATTTTACTCCCCTCACCTCTTTGGAAATATTTCACATTCAACTTTGCTCAGCTTGCCTTGTTCGTGTGATTCACCTGACAGAATGTGTGGCCTAATGAAGGAGTCCCACTCTCTGGCTCAAGAAAAAAATAATTGAAAACTAACAACCATCTAGTTTTACTTCTTACAATTAATTTGTTTCAGTCATCTGAGCTTCATTTCATCAGAACAATTATAAATAATGTGTATCTTAAATTCACGCACTCAATTTTATTTAAGAAACAAAAAACAGGAATGAAGGTTTAAAAGCAAAACCAAACAAAAAACTGATGGTTATGATCTTCAGTTATCTTCTCTGAATCTCCTGAGCTCTCTTTTTTATTTTGACATGCTTGTTAATGTAATTCAATGTAATTTAGGATTTCATTTATGTGTGATTGTGTTTAGATTGTCATTTAAAATATTTTTTGAAATTTAAAACATTATTTCTTAATATTTCTAATATTTAGATCTTTTGCTTTATAGGATAAGGCATTTCCTTAACATATTTTCCTTTCCCTCAAAGGTATTCATATATGAATACCTTTGCTGACTGCTATCTTCTTCTCTGCTGCTGTCAGAGAGATTGTGAGTCATATGTAGTACATTGCTCTGGTTCAGTTTGGGTTCTTTGAAGAAAGCATACAGAGAAACCTGTACAGACCAAACAATCAGATAATTCTATGTATGTTTCCTGGGCTGAGGAAGACTTAATTCATTATATATTCTTCTAAATGAAAATCCACGTATTCTGATTTTATTTCTCCAGTAGATGTTTACATTTGATATCTGCTTTTCATTTATACAGGTAAAAACTTTATGTTTCTCCCAATTTCCACCTGTTATTGTGTGGCAGCAGTTATATATGTGTATGATGTGTGATTATGTAACAAACACTACCTTGGACAACGTCCAGAGAGGAGAGCTCTAAATGTACAACCAGCCTTCTCTGCAGTCCAGAAGAGCCACGAGATCCTAGAGAAAGTGTTTTCACGACTATGTCATCAGGACCTGAAATTTCACTTAGAGGCTCCCATAAATTGCTTTATATATCAGAAACCATTGCATGCAATATTATCTTGATAACTGTTTCAGCCATAATAACTGCACATAATATACCAGTTCCTTGTGTAATGGAGATAAATTACTGGGGATGGGGAGGAACCCCATTTATTCTTATTTTAAACAGTCTGGTTTACATAAATGCATTTTGTGTTTCAAAAAATGTGAAGGAAATAGAGAATGAAATATTTTATCAAATGAGAATCCTTTTTCCTTCCTAAGGAACCAGTGAAAATTGAGGGCTATAAAAATAAATAATGAATACTATTCAAGCACAACTGTGGTATCAAAAGTATTTATATTAGCCTCTAAGAAAAGGAAAATTGTGTAGGCCGTTGTAGTTGAGTATTATTTTAAATTAGATTCTAAAATTTCTGAAACTTGCTTTTTTCTTCCAGTAAATTAAAATGCCATTTATCATTATCATCAACATCAAATAACTTTTCTCAAGCACCACGGATGCCAGGTCCTGCTGGGAGTCTTCTTAAGCAAGGTCAAGGGAAATGACACCTCCCTCCAAGAGCTCAAAGTAGATGCTAATGATGTGGACAGATATCCATAAATGAAACGGTTAGTGTTTTACTGAGTTCATTGAGTGAAGATAGTGAAGTGAACCTGTACCATCAGGGATTGTCATCCCTGGAATATATCAGGATTCAGTGCGAGACTGAGGGTAAAATATATGTTTAGAAACATAAGATATTTCAAATGACATTACGCTGGTATAAATCGCTATACTATTGAAGAGGATGATTTGGCACTGCTTATGACAACTAAAATTTCATAGTTTTGACTCAATGATTCTGCTTTTAGGAATTTTTAACCTAGAACTATACTCATGCAAGAGGATTTCTTAGTTCAGATTGTTTCCAGAATAAGAAAAGTATAGCTTAACCCAGTTTACATCACTGGTGGCCTGTTGAATCTAGTCTGTTGTGAACTATGGAATACTATAAAGCTCTTTAAAATATGATGGAATTTTATATGCACAGATACAGAAAAATCTTCAAGTTAAAATAAGTAAAATACAGAGGTGTATGTAGAATATGTTTAGTTTTTTTTTGTAGAGAAGTAAAAGTACATTATATTCATGTATATATACATGTATATATATGTATATATACACATACATATCCATATATTATGATTGAGGACTGGTAAAGGGGAGATTTTCACCCTGCCTTTCATACCTACACAATTTTAACTTAAGATGCTATATATTAAGAAAAAATTATAGTTTGGAATAATGCTTTTATAAACAGTGAGTCTATATGACTATGACTCTCTTTAACTTACTGTATTTTTTAAAGTAAAATTTTCGCAATGTCAGATACCAAATGTTAGGATTCACTCTCATTTCTCTGACTCCTTCCCCTGCAAACTCTTTAGTTCTTCCACTCAGTCAAACTTCTTCCAGTGACTTACAAATATTACTTCCATGGATACCACTTTAGTATCATTCTATCACCTCTATGATTAACAAGTCTCTTCAATTCACTACCAATTTGATGAAGTAGTTCCTTTTTTATTTTCTCATTGATTTTTTTCAATTATTAATCAACCAATAAATAGATATCAAACATCTGTAATATATCTATGTATGCACAACACACACTCATTAAATAAACTTCAAATGGAGCCTTTTAATCCTAGGATGTCATACAATGATCACTCACATTCTTTAAATATGTGTAATCTTCACTAACTCAGGTGATGTGTTTTTTATCCTTTTCATGTAATGCTTTTCATTGCCTCGTTCCTTGCATGACAAACCTTTATGTCTTAGAATTCTTTAAATTATACTTTTAATTAAAGTAACATTGTACTATGACATTTAAGTTTCAGGTATACATCATTATAAATCAACATCTGTATGTAGAATGAACCTTTCTTGGGTCATGAAAGGGCAAATTTAATTCAGCTGTTCCAGCACGAGTACAACAGAGTTGTTTTGTGGCTTAGTTAAGTTTTGTTTTTGTTTCCAACTGTTTTCTTAATTATGTCTTATATTTTGAAATTACTTTTGAGAGAGGAAGGGTGGGTTGGGTAGAGGGGATGTTATGTAGCTGACTAGAATCACTTCTTGATGATCTCAAAGAAAAGAACTGAATATCTCCGGAAGCATAGTTCCTTTGCCAGCCGCTTCCCCTTGAACTCACTTATACTAAAATTCATAAGGCATTTTTTAAATCATTCCTCAGATTTTATTGTTAACAGTCTAACATTGCTATTTAATCAGCTACAGCTACTTGGGGATGTCACATCATTCCAAACAGTTTCACAGAAAGGTTTTTGGTTCTGGAACTTATCTTTTGATAATTTATATTTTACATTTTTTTCATCATGGAAATAATCTATTCATTTTTTTCTTCAATTTTTTTTTTTAGAGTTGGTTGCTTATCCATAATCAAGCATTGCTCTGACACTAAACTACCACCATTTTGAATGTTTATCTTGCATAGAATTCTTTCAAGGTATTTTTTAATCTAATTGCATCAAAGTCAACAGCTGTCCCTTGTTTATTTGCTTTTTTATAAAAAATATACCCTTATAAAAGAGCTCTAGTAAGATTAGCATCTAAGTTCCTGAGGGAAAGGATTCATCTCCAGAACTATGACAAGGTCTGACACAAGTACACATTCAATAAATATTTGTTGAATAAACAAATATTGGTTGTATGAATTATCCAGACATGATTATCCTTCATCGAAGCATGATCAATAGCACATCATAAATCATACTAGATTTTCTCTTATTTGGTATGGAATTATCAAAAGAGGTTGATATCCAAAGAGTTATTGAAAGAGTAGGTCCTTGCAGGTATATTATAGTTGCTCCTAGAGTTGCTGCAATAACTTAACCACAGACTTGCAACAGAAATTTATCATTTTATAATTTGAAGGCCAGAAGTCTAAAATCTAGGTGCCCACTAAAACTAATAGGACATAATCCCTCCTGATATCTTCCACTTCCCAGTGGCAATCCTTGACTTCCTTATTTTTGTGACCGTATCACTCCAGTCTGTGCCTTTATCTTGATATCACCTCTTTTCTGTGTCTCTTTATTTCTTTTGTCACCTACAAGGACATGCTTTTGCCTGGACATTCCAAGTATTCTCAGATCTCAGCCTTACTAATCATATACAGTGTGATTTGGAATGATATAAAACATCATGTTTTCTTTCCAAGAGGATAGAAGAACAGTCTACTATAGGAAGGTTCTTGAAAGCCCCATTACTTCTGACACAGGAGCACAGACAGGGCAACAGTCTGCTCCGTGAATTGTTTAGAGTGTTTGATTCTCTCATGATCCAGTTTAGTTAGCAGTTGTTTCCCATTCCTCCTGAGATTTTCTGTGCTAAGATAATGTAGTGATCTTTGCCTAGTCATAACTTCCCACAGTCAGAATGATACTACTTCCATTTTGGCAGTAAGAAGCTCATCAAGAGAGAATGTATAGGGGTGATGGACTCCAGAGAACCTTGAATGGATCACATGCACTAAGGAAGTCCAGGCCTTAGCTTTCAGGCCTACATTTCCTCTATGAGTTCCCACTGCAAACACTGGTTAGTAGTTTCTCTGGTGAATGATTTCTGTTGGTTCCTGTTTTCTGCATCCCTTTGCATATGGAAATGACTCTCTAGTGATTGTTATGTAGTGATTTCAGATCAGTGAGCACTAGACTTGACTAGTCTTCACCTCTTGGCCCAGATGTCAAAAACCAAATCATCATGAGACCAGTGGTCTTCTTTACAGTGAGAAGCAGTCCCTTCCACTCAACGTTGAACCTCACTGGAGAGGCAGAGCCATGGGAAAAGCTGCCTTACTACCAAACTCCATGTATAGTCAGGTGAATGCATAAAGAGTTTCAGTCTCGGGGCAGTTAAATTTGGTATTTCACACAGGTTCCAAATTTCCTAAACTAATAAACAAATATTTTTCAGCCTATTTATATTTTGTACACAAACATAAAGCAAATTATTGGCAAATAATATGCAAATGCCTTTGAAGACCCTTCTCTGCTTCAACCTAGTAAATAGAAATCTTTGTAGGTTGTTTGGGTTTAGCAGGCTCTCCAGGCTGTGGCTGATCTTGGTGTGTACCTTGGAAGAGATTTCAGGAGGTGGGTCCACCTTAGTGGCATCCAAGGCCACGGCCATGCTCTGCCTTCACATTAGGGTGAAAATTAGGTCGATTCATATAAAAATGCCCACATTTGATCACTTCTAACTTGCAATAAAGTCAGATATATATGGTCACATCAACCAACTCTCAAGAAGGCTCTCATACTGTGTTTTTAATTACATAAGGTACATATAGTTTGCATCCAATGTATAGTTTTTGCAAATGGCACTAGTTATATACATATATTTTCCTACTCTACCAAATCATTCATAATTGAGCAAGCTGAAACCAGAAATAGTGAGGACTAGATTCTAGAATTAGACAAACCTGAGTCTGAAGGTATCAGATGAGTTCTTAGATCCTGGGTGATTGATTTTTTTTTAACTTAGTCATAGATTTTTCATCTGTGAACAGTGAGAAACTATACCTTTGAGAAGACATTTTTTGAGAAGTTAATGAGAGAGTGACCAAAATGCTTTTAGCAGAATGACTGACTTAAAAGAAGCACACAATAAATGTTTGCTTTAGCTCTCAGCATTTTCTTCCCACTTCTCTCTATCTTCTTTCTGTTGCCCCTAGAGGATCATTAATCATAAACACAGTGAGTAGAAAGAAATATCACCATATCAGATGCCTGTGTACATTCATACATGTATATATATACATATATACATACACACACATATATACAGGCATATATATAATAGATGTTAACATATTGTATACTATTCTATATTATGATTTATAAATAATTTAATGTTGCAATTCATATATAAAACAATATGTAGCATACTCCTATATTAGAGATCAGCCCATGAACCAAATCAAGCCCTCTGCCTGTTTTATTGGAACACAGCTGTTACGGACTAAATTATGTTTCCCTAAAATTAATAGGATTAAGTCTTAGCCCACAATGTGATGGAATATGGAGATAGAACCTTTTCAGAGAAATTTAAGGTTAAATGAATTCATAAAAGTTGAACTCCAATCCAAAAAGTCTGGGGTCCTTATAAGATGAAGAGGAGACACCAGGTCTCTCTCTCTCTCTCTCTCTCTCTCTCTCTCTCTCTCTCTCTCTCTCTCTCTCTCTCTTTCTCTCTCTCTCTCTCTCTCTCACACACACACACACAAACATACAGTCATGTAATGACACAGCAAGAAGGTAGTCATCTGCAAGTCCAGAGCAAGACCCCAGAGGAGAGAATACATGTGACACCTTGATCTTGAACTTCCGTCTCCAAAACTGTAAGAAATAAAATTCTATTCTTTAAGTCACCCAGTCTGTAACATTCTGTTTGACAGTCCTAGAAGGCAAATACAACAGGTATGCCCATTGGTTTATGTATTCCTTATGTCTCCTTTCTTGACAACTCACAGCTCTCAAAACTTAAAATATTTACTCTCTAATCTTTCATACATAAAGCTTATAAAACATTGTTCTAGATAGCTAGATATCATTTTAACATCATAGAATCTATTGATGAGCTAGATTTGTCAAGTTTATGATTTTGTCAGAATCTACAACACATGTTTTAGACCATGTTGCTATTTTCTCTTGTTTCCTTAGTCCATATTTGCTTGGAATAAATTGCAAGTTATGGTATGACCTGCTCAAAAGGTATGGGCTCTCTTTTTGTTTTTATATTACCATCTTTTTTTGTAAAAAAATATTTCCACTATTGACCCTCTAACTGTGTATGGACATGAATCTCAGCAGTACTACTTTCCCAATTATGGAGGTTCATTTCAGATCTGATTTGCATTTAAATATCATTAGTCTGAACAGATGAGATTCTTTGCTTTTTGGATGGTATGACTAGACAAATCAACAAACTAAAAGCTTCTTATACTCATAGGCAAGATTACAGATGCCCTCTAATTTCTCTCTTAATAGTTACTTCAGTAGATTGCTTCTGCACTCACAATTTGTTCCCTCTGTTGATTTTCTCTTCTGATATCCTGTGTAACTGGACTTTGGTTTCCTTCCTCTGGACCTGGATTTGACAGTCTGCTCTGTCATCCTGCTTTTGTGGTCCAATTATTTTTAAGTGTCCTGCTTTCCATGCCTCAACCTCACAGGCTCTGGCATTCACTCTGGCACTAAACCCATGTTTCTGGAATCCCATACAGAGATGGTGAAAAAGTTGAATCAACCATGGACTTACTACTGTATAGTGATATAGATACATTTTTTTTTTTTAAAGTAAAGGTGTAGGCAAGAATGAAGGTGAACAGAGGCAGGTGAGCAGGAAGAGAGGAGGTAGAAGAATATTTAATTTATTTTATTTAGTTGTTCATCTCAGTTGTTCCCCTTTGCCCTGGGACACAAATGCAGACCCTTGGGATATAAGTGTACTGCACGTGGAAGGAGGTAGCTGACCAAACCACTACTCCATCAAAGCATGCCTATAGATCTTATTCTTGAAGTGGGTACCATATAACCGTTTGCTCTACTATAACATTTTCATCACTGATAAACTCTAGTGACAATTTTTCGTAACTTTTTCTCTAGAAATATCTTCATTTAGGGACAGGCTCTTGTGCATTTCTTTTTCAAATCAGTCCTGAAACCTGCTGGAGAAATTTTTTCATTCACCATTCAACATACGTTTATTGTCTATTATATGACAGGTGTTTTTTCTGGGAGTTCACAATGACTAAAAGAGGCATTTGATTGAAACAGACAATTATAAGATAAACAAATGAAATATTTATAAGAGTTGATGGTGTTTGGACCAAAGAGGAAAATAGAGGAGGGGTCAAGAGTGCCGAGGTGAAGAGTGGTGGCATATCGTGATGTAATAAGGTTGTGGAAGAAACCTTTACTGTAATGACCTAAAGGCATGACATAGTAAACCATAAGGATCCTTTAAGGAAGATGACTGTAGACAGAGGCAATAAATACTACCCCAGGTGTTTGAGGAGGTATTTGGGGCTGTAAAAGGAGGATAAAAGGGGCAGGGAGAGACACTGAGGTCAGAAAAATAATGGGAGGCAGGGCTAAATCAGAGCAAGGTTAAGTAAATGAGAGATATAATCTGAAAAACAAATTTACAGAATCATTTGGGTCAGTGTAAGGGTTGGATGTGAACAACTCAGAGGCTGCTGAAGTTATCCTGAAGAGAGGTAATGATAACTTAGATAAGCAAGGGTAAGGAAAAGTGGTTAGATTTGAGATGCAGTCTAAAAACAGAGCCTAAAGGAGTGACTGAAAGATCAGTTGTGAGACTGAGAGAGGAGTTAGTTTTTTCAGAATATAACAATGGAAAGAGGGTCTTTCCACTGATGCATAATGAAATTAAAGTGAGGTTCATTTTGAACTGTTGTTTTTGAGTGTATTAGAAATGCAAGTGAGTAAGACTAGTAGTCAATTTGATATATGTATCTGGAGTTTGAGGCCTGAGATATATATGTAAAATGAGAATAAATATAGTTGGAAAAAGGAAATAATTCCATTTTTTAAAGGTCAGAAACATGATGAGGAACCAGCAAAGCAAATTCAGAAGAAATAAACAGTGATATAGGAGCAAAACAAAGAGGGTTCTGTTCTGAAGACCAAATGAAGATTGTATTTTAAGCCAGTGATTAATTGCATCTGATTCTGCTTTAGGTACAGTTTGATGAGGGCTGAATTTCTGAAGTTTTTAAATGCAGAGGCCACTAATGACCTTGCTAAAATAGTTATGTTAGCATTGAGGCAAACACATTAATTGGAATAAATTCAAGAGAAAGTAATGTGAAAGGAACTAGAGATATATTCATTTCAAAGCAATAGCAGTCTATAAATTGACTGATTAGACCATGGTCGCAATATCCAGACATTACTACATGAGAGATAATGCTATGTGTTCATCAAGCTCCATGTCCTTTATAGTTAGGAATGCATCCATAGATGACATTATTTAGGCTCACTAAGAGTGACTTGATTCCAGTTCATGGAATGTGGGTGGAAATGAGGCTGTATTCCATTGCTGAGCCTCCCCTTTAAAATAGTTCATATTCTAGCTTCCAGATCTTTCTCTTTCCTTCACTATGACTGGTTACCTTGGATCTAATGAGGATTCCAAGAGACAAGGGATAGTGTAGTCATGAGTATCTGCACGGAACAAAGCCCTGCTACCTACATTTTATTACATCAAACATGTGATGTGAGGGGAGGTGGTGGTGGTGGGGATTCTCTTTTATCACTAGTAGTTTACCATGACTAATCATCTTAAATTTAACCATCTCAATGGAAGAACTCTTTGAGCCTCTAATATTGATAACTTCTTATTTATTTAATATTTTGATAAGATTTCAATATTTATCTAATCGTTTCCTACATTCATTAATGAATTACAGCAAGAGATGTCCAGATTGATAAACTGATAGTTTTAGAAGTATTCTTGAATTTTGAAAGCTCTTGTCTTGTGTGGTTGACTGGGAGGATTTCCTTTTGAGAAACTCTAAATGCTTCTTCAGTGTCCATTGACTATGGTCTATGACTTTTCAAGGTCTTCCATAATATATGCATAAGATTTTATTTTGTTACTTTGAATTTCAAAATGTGATTGTCTCCTCTCACTCCCACCTCCCGACATGTAGTATTAAAATTCCTAAGTAGAATCATAATGAGCAGATATCTTCTTAGATCAATCTATAAACTATGGATCCAACAGTCAAAAGAAATAACTTTTATTCCTTTTGTAACTTGCCATAAACCTTTGTTAAGATTTTCATTGATTTAAATTACTATAATAACCCAATACTTCAGGTAGTCTGGTTTTGAATGAAAGCATTTTACATAATATACATCAATTACTTGAAAAGACGTTTCTGTAGGAAGATCAGAGACAATCTGTAACTTTCAAATGCAGATTTTATAATGTCCATTTCAACCTTGGAGAAGCAATGATGTAAGATTTCAGCAGGATGAAGACCACAGCATAATAGGTATCATTTTTTTTAAGGATGAACTTTTTATCTGGCTTTGTGCTTTTCGCTTTTTGAATATTATAGTTCTTTAAATCTAAGATGCTGTGATTTTAAATATGCAACTTTTTTTTCTGGTGATAAAAGAAACATTGTTACTTTAAACGAAAATCTCAATGACAAGAAACATCCAGATTTTAAAAATCATTAGAAGTGAGAAGAAAAAAAATATTTCCCAGGTTTCAGGAAATAGAGAACCTCAAGTCTGTATATATGGTATCTATATTTACTAAGGGTCAAGCAGAGTCTGTCCAAGGTCACCTTGAGAGGGACTGAAATGTGCTCTTTACAACTCACTATTGTTTCTTCCCCCACCTGCTTTGCTCTTCAAATTCTAGAGCATTACTAATTTAAATGCAACAAATCCCCCAAAGTATGGTTAACTCTAGTTGAGCGAATATGTTTTACAAATTAAAAAAAGGAAATGTGTTTTGCTCCATTGGTAATTTTCAAAATCTTTTTTAAGCTATTCATAGATTTAGTGATTTTAAGCCAAGCATTTAAGGCTTGCTTGAATCTGAAGATAATGTTAACACTTTGTCAAGCATTTGAATTGCTTCCAGCATATTGTAGTGTAATCCTCTGTCCACAAACATCCCTTCATTATTGCCTAATTGCATGCAAATTTCATAAAATGAATGAGTTTTAAGGACTTATCAATCTGTCATCCTAGGAACCACTGAAACATTTTGACTGCTAGATAAATAATCAGCAATAATCACACTATGCAAATTTGGTATTTTCTGTACAATTATCTGAAACCATAAATAACTGGCCACAAAGACATTTGGCATTCTCTATGTGAGACCTGACCTACAGGGTTTTTTTATCCCTTTTTCCTCTTCTAACAAATGTGCTAGTGGGAAATTTGCTTCTTTCTTTTTTTTCTTCTCTAATTTCAACTGTGCAAATGTACCCAGTGGGAAAATTATGAGTACGTAAATGCAAAGAGAATTTTGTTTATTTTTATCTGGAGTGTGTTTCCCCTTGGCAAACATTTTTTGTATCCATTTTAATTTTTGCTTTTTTCAATTTTCACCTTCTCTTGCTTGGAGTTTCTTATCTTTTTTCAAGGATGAAGAGAATACAGGTGAAAACTTTCAGTGTAACTTTGTTTTCTTTAACTTGTTTTCTCCCTATTCTTCATATTGTTTATTTTTTTCTCCTATAATTCATTTCTGAATTGTCTAATACATGTCAGATACTTGGGTTCATCCAATATAGAAAGACTATCATTCTATAACCAAGCTTAGAGACATATAAACAAACAACCTATTCTAGTGAATTCACCAAAATTGCAACTGAAGTTTTGTTTTGTTTTTTCCCTCGGTGGTTGATGTCTATGTCCCTGTAAGAATATGAGAACAGTTCTCTCCTTCATACTTTTTCACAAAAGCAAGGTGATTTTTAATTACTAACCATACAGCTTTTTAATAATATATTTGCAAAAGAATTCCCCTAATTGAAAACAACACCAAAGTATTCAGAGGCAATTAACACTTTGCTTTGTGAATATCTTTAAATCAATACAGCCCAGACATTTTATAAATTTTTTCAAAATTTAAATTCCAATTAAGGTCATTCCAATTATTTAATAAATGCTTTGATGGATTTATTGATTTATAAGTGTAAGAAGAGAGACTTGTTGGTTATCATCTGGCAATGTCACTAGCTGTGGATAGAAATGAGAGAAGACCTTGTTTCAGTGGTTTGTTAATGACTGGATTCATTAACAGGAATAATTCAGCATGCCATCAATTTTTTTAGACCACTGGAGTATCATGTGATCTGAATGTAAGGCATTAAGACATAAAATTTTTTAAAGATATATAGACAAAGTGCTTAAGTTAATTTCACTTTGAAGGATAATGAAGGACTGCCATTCAGAAACTTGGAAATTAAAAATGATTACTAAAGTGCTTCATACCACATCTACTGATTTTCTTTCATAAGTGAGGCCATCACTCAATAGAAAGCAGGCCTGACTCATAGTATTATTATTTCTAAGCCTCTGCTAAGCATGAAAGTGTATATTATGCTTTGCTCCTTTTAAAAAAACAGTAGGATAACTAAGTAGTTTATCACGCTAAAGGCAGATAACCAGGAAGGAGGAGGTAGCAACATTCCTGGTTACACTACACCTAAATTCAATCCCTGCTGGCAACATGGGCAGTGGCAACATGGGCAGAAACTGAGAAGTTCAGAACCAACTCAAGGAAGCCTTCTTCTTTCGGAGATTCCACTGGAAATACTGTCTTTCATTCTAGTTTTCAGTATTCCAACAGCAGTATCCAATATGGACATATTGTAATGTGCGATTGAAAATTGCTTCAAGACTTGAAATAGCAACATTCTCAGCTGATAAAGGAGGATGAAATATGTTTCATCAAAGCCATCTTTACACAATATAGAAAGCTCTCCATATGGGCGAGGGAGAGGAATGAATGTTCAGAGGTCATAGCCCACTGATTTTAGTTACTTAATCCTAGAAGAATGGCTTTGAGGACACCTATTTATTATCATATGTTTTCTGGGTAACGTATAATTGTGATTTGTACTTTGTAATTTTTTACCATGTAATTATATACTTCAAAATGATTAAGATCTTTGTTTAATTGCTTTGTTTCTTTACACAATATATAGCATTTTAGGTAAATTAATAAGTCTGTTCCATATATACAATCAAGCAATAGTGTTAGAGGGCATTGGAATACTATGCTTTGGGCTAACATTGGAATTTAAAACACATACTTTTCTAAGACTGTCTATCAGACAGTATAAATTTTCTGCAGATGTCTTTTACAAAACTCTTCCTGAGGGTTTGCTAAATTAGGGATTGATGATCTGTAATGTTAATGTGTAGAATCTCTGGCTGATCCAGTTATTAACATTTCACACATAAAAATGCATGTTTGTGTCTGGTGTACTTCTTAGCTTACAAGTAAAAATAAAAACCTAACCAATATGGAGTAAGACATTTTCAACTGGTCAATCATCTATGAAAATTGGCATATACTAAGATAGTATGCATATTAAAAATTCAGGCCCATGGTTTGGTATTTTGACTAAGCCTTTGATGTATGTGGCTATAATTGCCGACACAGAAAGTCTCAAAATTCTGATAAAATATGGACATGTAGATAAGGTATATGCAGGAAAGAAAGTGTGCAATGGACTCAGAATAAAGGTTTGCTTTTGCTTATGCTCCTTAAGGCTCATTCTTCTTAGTGAAATAGAGTCCACTCAAACAATTTGTTTTTGATTCTGCTCTTGAGTAATGTTCCTGAATTTTTAAAATGACTACTGTCATTTTAGTCACTGCCACATAAATGTTTATTCAGAGCATTCTTTCTGAGTTTCTGACTTTGATGCTTAGTTTAATTGATATGCAGATGAGAAAGCAATCTAGGCAATGGACCTGAGCTCTGTGTGCACTCCTCTTCAGAACAATGTCAGAACTTTATGATACTCATTTAAATAGCCCTTCTGAGAGCTGGGTTGTTTGAATAAGACTCTGGTGAGAACTCCAGCTTATTGACCTATGGTTCCAGGAGCAGTCATTATCGCCATCATTATTATTGATGTGATTTGTAGTAAAGTAATTATCTTTTCATGGCATGAATAGGGTGAAAAAAAAGTAATAATTTCCCTTTTTTTGTATTTTTATTACGACTTGGTCATGAATATACCATGGCTTGTTTTGACGAACCGTATTTAAGTCATGAATATGTCTTCCTTTCATTCATTTCTTTCTAAAGAAATGGAAATAAATGTGCCACTTATTTTGAAATATACTACCAATAATAGCTATATTTTTTCTTTACAAAGAATCAGGGCAAATTTTTTCCCAATAAAATACAACATACAACAAGAGAAGCATAAAAAATATATAGGAATGATTATAAAACGAACACCATGGCACCACCTCCATACTGTGTATTCTTACCAGCATCTGACACTCCTCTTGCATCCTTCCTCAGTCTGCTTCCCACAGGCATAGACTGCCTTGATTTTATAATTATCCTTGATTTTCTTAATAGCATTTTATATATTGATACACTCAACGATATAATCTAGTTTACTATAGCATTAAAAAAATTGATCTATAACCCTGTCGATTAAGTGAAATCCAGTGATTATACCTGAGCATCGCCTCAGTCATGCAGAACTTGGAGGCAGAGACTTGTCCAGACATCCTTCTCTGACACCAGCTTGTTGGGTAACCTGATGTATTTCACTCATCTCTGGTAGCTTCAGGGAAGGAATGATACCTTACGCATGAATTTTGTGAAAATTAAATGAGACAGTATAAGATTGCAATTAACAGCAACTAAGCACTATAAAGGTATGCACAATCCTCCTCAGTGATAGAACTTAAGAAATTTATTGGCCAGTGCATGCAAGCCCAGAAACAGATAACCAGGATGGTTTATAGCTAAAGGGGAAAAAAACAAAAAAACTAAAGTGAACATAGATGCTGTAGATTCAATTATTTGAAAATTTATCATGACAGAGGGATTGTTTGATGTTATTTTATTTTACATGGCAGAAACACAAGCAGCAGTCCAAATTTTCTAGGCAGTTTATGATAGGCCAGTATAAGATTTCAGAATTTTGAACTATAACTATTCAAAAAAAGGAAGGAAAATAGTTGGTTCATGAAAGCATGGATTTTGAAGTTAGGTGGATCTGGGTTTAGATTGTGCTCCTAGTCTTTGCTAACTGCACACATTTGAGCAGGTACACCTGTAAATGTATTATATAATCTGCATATTAGGGATTTTTTTCTAAATATCAAGCAGAATAAATTAGATAATATGTGTGAAGAACTCAGGACAGTATTAGACATGGAATTTATATTAAAATTGAATGAGCACATGTCCTAATGTTTGTTATATGTTATATGCAAAGGACTCAAGATGGACTGAAATGATACGAGTTAAGGAAAAGTCATATTAAGAGAAGTTCTGTTTGTCTTTTTCACTGTTGTATCACCAGTCTTAGCACTTAGCAGAGTCACACTTACTATTTCTATAGTACATGAATTATTAGAAGGGACATCTGCGTTGAGTTGCACTTGTGGATTAGCTTTACGTGATTTTTCATTTCATTAAAACTATTTGCTTCTTAGAATATATGGACCTTAGTGGGGATGTGGAAATGAACTTTTTCAAAAGGAATTTCATCAACTCCAAACAGCATCATTTGATAAACATAACTGCAAAACTTCCCCTACCCTTATTCTGAACTTCAATCATAGAAGTACTTGGTTTTATCAAGTTTGTGCTTTAGAAGAGTAGTTCTCAAAAGTTGCCATACATTAAAATCCTCAGAGAAAGTTTTAGAAATCCTCGTGCCAATTCACATCCTAGGTCAATTAAATCAGAATCTCCCAAGGAGGGACTCCTGAATCCATGTTTTCACAAACTTCCCAGGTGATTTCAATGCACATCCAAAGTTGAGATTCAAGACTTCAGAATTTACTATATACCAGACCCTGTTCCAGGTGTTGGGCAAGAAGCCATGAAGCCTCCTGCTCAGAGAACTGTCAATTCCCTAAAATGCTCTATCCCTGGTATGTGCTACAGGTGTTGTCCATTACTATCCACCCATGATCAAGCCATGTGGGAGGATTTCCTTTCTCACTCCAGGAAATGGCAGATGTGAAGTGGATGTTCAGATAGGTGGGGGACTGGACTTGACACAAATACAAATTAAAATGTCCTTGTTAAGCAAGTAAAGATTACTTTAATGCAGTTTGATCTGAAGCTCCTACCTAAATCTTCCACCCGGCATCTACCAGCCACGTAGGCAGCTCCCTGTACGGCATTTTTTAAGGGATGACTGAAAAAACCCGCTTGATCCTAAAATCTCACCTCCAGAAATTGCATAATGTTAACATATTTCAGTACTGATCATTTTCATTTAAGCATCTGTGGCCGTTGACGTTATCAGCCATTTATAATTAAGTAACATTCATTCCAAAAACGATGTGACATTTCATTTGCAGGAGCCCTCAGATGAAATAATAACAGAGAAAGCTTTATAAATTGTAAAGATTTATGGGAGTGTAAGTCTTTGGTGTTTCTGTTAAATAGTTGATCATATTCACAATGGCAAAGACTATACATTTAAGCGTAGTTTGATGGGCTATAGGGAATGCTGGGGGAAAGCTGAAGACTGGAGTTCTGAATGCATTGGAAAGGAACCCCGAGGAGGAGTTAACAGTACAGAGTGAGGAAGGGAGGAGAGGCTCAAGAGGAAGGATAAGGTAACAATATGATGATGCTGACTTGTGAATATTCTTACCCTGGTCCCCACCAGGTTTGTGTATACCTGTGAATTTCATGTAATTGAAGACATGCTACTTCTTCTTGGATATATCACAGACCCTACTCCTCTCTGAATCCTGAAAAGCTTTCTTAATTTGTGAAGACCTATATCTTGGAGTTAGGTGCTTCTGCATCCCCTATCTCATCAGGATATCTGTGTCATTAGTTCCTAATTGGACTGAGCATCACATGTGGGTTTTATTAAAAATGCAGATTCCTGACTGACATTCCAGGTCTATTGAACAAGAATCGCTTGTAATGGAGACTGGCAAACCAGATTTTAACTAGCTCTCTAAGTATCCCTGATGCATGAAAATACTTCAAAAATACTGACTTATGAATATAACATTGTTTTAAAGACCATATCACATTTATTTTTGATTAATAAACACATGATAGTTTTAAAATGCCTTAAATGAAATGTATCGTCTCCTAATCACTTATTTTATAAGTATTATATCTGCCCTGGGGCTAGCCACTGTTGGCAGTTTTGGGTAACATTTCATATTATATTAAGATTATAAACTATACTTTCATTT
Organism: Solenodon paradoxus; assembly: GCA_004363575.1. Classification (NCBI taxonomy): domain Eukaryota; kingdom Metazoa; phylum Chordata; class Mammalia; order Eulipotyphla; family Solenodontidae; genus Solenodon; species Solenodon paradoxus. Next base: position 929,112 of record RJWH01000218.1, on the reverse strand, counting down.
TGTTTACACTTTCCACATTCCTTTACCTTCTTAATATTTTGAGCATACTCAAACTTTTTTTTTAATGGAGTGGGTGGTTAGGAAGAATCTTGTATTCAGTGTGGAATTGGATTTTGCTTTAAAACTCAATGAAAGTCTTATAAATTTCACAGGCTAGCTTAATTCACTTTTGTTTATGTGATAGATTTATTTCATCATTCACTTTATTTGGTTTTGTGAATAGGAACGCTTTACATTAAATACTTTGTAGCAGTGATAAGGCAGTAAATGTATAACACTGGCTTTTTTTTCAAAAAAAGAGAAAAGTCGTGGATTTATAATAGTTTTTTCTCCAGACAGTAATTAATGAATAATGGCAAAATTAGTTTATTTCCTTTCCATCATCCACTTAAAAATATCTTCTGTTGACTTCTTATGATATCTGATCTTTGTGATTGCAAATAATATATTCTTTCATTGGGTTTTTTTCATCATGAGAAAACTGTACAGGATTTATTTTTGTTCTTTGGGAATTAGAAACCACCTAAGTTTTATAGCTGATGGCGTTATTTTAGCTATGTAAGATATTATTGTTATGGACAAGATATGTTTTCTGCGCATGAGAAAGTAGTCTGCTGACTAACATTCATCTATTTCTAAATAATAAATCTCAGCACTCATTGATTTATACCAATACTTATTTTATGCACCAAGTTTAAAATTTAAGCAGGGTTAATGGCGACAGCTTATTTCAGCTCCCATGGAATTGAGCTGGGTTTTCCCAAAATTGGGTCTAGCTAGCTGGTATCACCTTCTCACTCATTTGGCTGACTGCAAATGCTGGATTATCAGCTGTGTGAGCACACCCACTCAAGACCTTCCCATGCGATTGCTGGTCTTTCTCATAACATGTGACTGGTTCCCATGGACACATGTCCCCAGATGGAGAGCTGGGGAAAAGAAATATTGTCTTGTCATTTCTAAGTTAATCTCTGAAGTCATGCCATGTTATTTCTGATACATTCTATTAATTAAAAATGAATCACTAAGGTTGGTCATATTTAAGAAGAGAGAAATTAGACTTTACATTTTGATGCGAGAGTTGTCAAAGAATTTGAGAAAATGTTTTGAACCACCATATTGACCTGTTTTCAATCCACGGCAAGCGTTTCACCCGTGTTCTCTAAGGACTGTACAACTCTTTATAGGGCTTTTGGTAGGGAAGTAGATGCCTTGAGGAAAGAAAAATGATTTTTTTTATAATACCTACTGATTATGTGCAGAGTCAGTAGTAGAAAAACCATCGCAATGAACTGTGTGAAATTTATAGCAAAGTCTCAAGGACTGTGCATATAAAGTCTGTTCTTTTATTTTGTCTTATAATCTCATAAACGCAAATAAATTATGTCTATTTTTATTATGGGATCAATTGGGTTCAGCATATGCAGAATATTATAACAGTGTCAAAGAATGTATAGCATACATATGGATACAGGTGGATAAATATGCATATATACACATATGCATTGAAATTATTAGATAAAATATTTTTGAAAAGCTATCTTAGTTAATAAGTAAATAGATAAACTAGGTCAATAAATTGGCATATTTTTAAATGAAAATTTCTGTCACTAGGCTTGTCTCTAAGAATGCTATAATGATAGTGAATATATAATCACCTTTGACACTTTTCTGTCTGACTCACTGGACTTGGGCCCTTTTTCATCTCTAAGGTAACAGGTGGGGTTGGGAGCATTGAGTTCCTGATGAGAAGAAGATGTGCAAATTCTACCTCAATCTTTTCCCAGTTCCTTGATTTTTGCAGCTGAACTTGAATCTGTGTTCACTTTCCCATTAGATGAATATAAAATTCAATTATTAAATGTGAAGACAAAGGGAAAGAATTTGTGTACCATCTAGTCAATAGAAAACTCTCAATGAATCAGTCTATCATCACATGCTTTTCAGATTTCCAATCTTAGTCCCTCAAGTAGAAGTGTGTCCTTAAAGACCATCTATTGAATGACTGACTATTTAAACACACTGTAAATTAAATCCTACCAGTATTCTTGAAAGTTAGTATTTCTTATATTTCAACTGATTGCTTTTTTCTTTAATAAATAGTGTTTGCATTTGAATCATAGTGCAGTTCTACTGATATCATTGTTTATTTTAAGTTGTATTCTAAAGGACAAAGGCCTTTATTACCCAACACATGCTGCAAAGCAACTTCAGCATTCACATAATTCTTCTAAATTGGATTTATAATTTAATAAGACAATAAGGATCAATAAATCAATACATGTAAAACGTAAAAGGAGTCCCAGAACTCCTTGGGTCATTTCACCATTCTTTAGAAATGCCTGCTTAGGTTATTAAAATAAATTGTGTGTCGGGTGTGTCTTTCTTTCTTTATAGGGAGGACACGAGGAGACCTGATGAGAGTCAGGGTAAAGAATCTCCTGTTCTCAGGAGAAAAGCTCTTCTCAGTCAAGCGCAGCGAGGGGAATGCCATTCTCTAGGCCCTGATTTCAGGCACTGGCTTTGTTGCAATTCAGTGACACTTGACTGTCCGTGAAGAGGGTCTTGTGACTGCCAGTAAAATTGGCAGCATTCTCCCCTATCACCTTCCTCAATTAGTAATTAAGTCATGTATTTTTATTTTTCAAAGGTTGTCACAAATTTCAGAAACTAATTAAAGCCCGTAAGTGCATCTTTCAAATGGCTCCCTCCAAAGTGATCTCTGCATTGTTTCCTGTGTCAGAACCTGGGCATTGTGGCACCGAAATTGCCAGAGACATAAGTTATCAATCACAGAAGCTGCTTTTCATTTTATCACAAGTCTCATGACTGTTGACATTAAATGACATGAATTTGGTCACTGTGGTCCCTCTGTAGTGCATTTTCATATCTTCACAATGCTAATTATATTTTTGACCTTAAAAAATGGAGTAAAACATCATCTCTTTTAGTTTTCCTTTTTTCGAGCCCTAACTCAAACTCACATTAATTACCTCATTTTTTCTACTTTCCTCTTATGTGTCCTCATTTTTTGCCCTTGAGGTATTTATCTCAGGACATCACATTACTACTGTGTTTTTGTGGTGGGCTGCCTGTGCATATACATTTGAGATCAACCATTTCTGTTTGCTGAGACGGTTCTGGATAAAGAGACGATCCAGAGTTGTGTGTGATATTAGCTCTCATGGAGATAAAGAAAATTGACTGGATAATGATGAAGACATTTCAAGGACTTCCCTAGGATGCAATTTTAGCTTTCTCTCTGGATCAGTCAGTATCTCAGATTACTTAGTTACCACACATTCATGCAGGTAGACAGGAAAAACACATGGAAAGACATTGGGAGGTCTTTTCTATTGTCTCACTTCATAGCAGAAATGCTACACGTGGGCAGAGGGGTTCATCCCTGCCTTTTCTTAGAATCCCCGACATGTCCAAAATGATAAACATTTAAAACACATTTGAATCGTTAGAAATGTGTCTGTCTGATAGTTAATGATTTTTTTTATGTTAAATTACACTGTTTCTAGGGTGGGATTTAGACCTCTATTAAAATCAACCGGGGTTAATGTTTGTATCCTTCAGAATGTTTCTGGAATGGTGGGCTTAGTGCTGCTATTACTCAACTCTGTACTAGATTAGCAGATAATTTATTGGTGAAGATAAAAATAATGATTATGCAAACCCATTTCTTAATTAAAAAATGTAAGAACAATGGGAAATTATATGAGGGATTGAGTATATGAGAACAAGTTTGAAAAACATTGAAACTATTTGCCTTTAGAAAAGTAAGCTGTTTGGAAGCATCTTATCAATACTCATTTTTTCCTGAGACAAATGAACCAAGGAAATTGAAGTATAGGAAATGTCCAGTTAGCTATAAGCTCTGGGAAAGAAAGAGAAACAAATAAATTCAGTTCAACACCTAGTTTAAATTTCTCTTTCATGATTTTCTGGGAAGATTTATATAGAGCCTTCCTATTATAGACTTTCCCTTTCTTTGAGGACAGTTATTTAATCATCTCCCTCCCTTCAACAGCCATCTGTTCTCCAGGACACATTGTCCCAACACATTTCATTTTTTATATTTTCCATATTTGTACTCACATTTTTTCTTCTTTCAGGCTTACATAAATTATGAGTCCCTCCCCAAATCCCTAAGCCTTTTTATAAGAATCTCTGCAGGTAGGGTGATATCGTTAAACTATCATAAACTGCCTGGCATTGTTGAAATTTTTTCCTGTTAATTTAAAAGTGAAATAAAGAACATGTCTATTAAAGGAAAGTTTGAATTGACCTCTGTCACAGACCAGTCCACTGGTAACTGCACATCTATGACAGCAAGCACACTTACTCCAAAACAAACTTATCTATTACATATAAATAGTATGTGTCTTGCTCACTGGGCATCTTTAATTTTGAGAGTTGGGGTTTATTTATTTATTTGGAGCTTTGGTATATATATATATATGTATATATATATATATATATATATATATATATATACATATATATAATTTCTTATTTACCAAAGCTGGGAAAAACTGTATCATGTTATTAATGATGCAATTCAGGATTTTTTGTTTGTTTTAAAATTTTTTTTTAAGTAAAAGCGTAGACAGGAACAAAGGCGAATAGGCAAGCAGGCAGGAAGAGAGAGGAGGAAGAAGCATCTTTATTTTATTTATATTTAGTTGTTCACACTGGTTGCTCTCCCCCCAGACTTGAAACTCAAGTGACTTGCTCCTTCAGAGGCAGTAGATCTAATCACTGCTCCAACAGGGGGCACCCAGGATTATTTTTAAGAATATTTAAAAACATTTATTTACTTGTACAGAGACGTAAAGCTTTTATTGCATGTATATTGCAACATCATTAAAAGCTAATGCAAATTTTTGCAATTACAGAGTCACTGATTCATTTTTTTTCTAAAGTGTTTCATTTACTTTATATATTTCAAATTTTATTGAAGGAACATTACATCATGACAGTATGTAGGTTTCAGGCGTGCATCATGATAAATCAACATCTGTATGCAATACATTGTTTGCCATCAGTAGTCCATTTCTATCCTTCACCATATAACCTTTTACCCAATTTCCCAAACACTATCCCCATCCCTTCTGGCAACCTCTAATTTGGTTAATTTACAAGTTTGATTTAATTTGTTGGCTTGGTTTCTCTCTATATCATACATGAGGGAAATAATATGATGCTTGTCTTACTTCGTCTAATTTATCTCACTAAGCATAATTTCCACAGTTCCACCCATGTTGCCTCAGAAAGAGCTTTGGTTTAAACTAAAGGTATGGTACTAGAAAGAGGGACAATCTTCAGAATGACAACATGTTTGTAACTTGAGAAACTGGGGCAGGGATCAAGGGTATGGCACTACCATCTTAGAGAGAGCAGCTGTTGGTTATGAGCATGCCTGGGACAGGGAGATAAAGAAAAGTTTACCTTGGTGAAGTAAAGCTGAAGTTTGTGAAACATACAGGTGGAAATATGTAGAATATGGTGATGATTCAGAATTTCAGGTAAATATTTAGAGCTGAGAGGTTGTATTGGGAGTTATCAATCTATGGATAGTAACTGGAACCATAAAGGTTGATGAGAGAAGTCTGAAATAGGAAGATTTAAAAAGGGAGAGGATGAAAAAAGAACATAGGTTGTAGCAGAAATTATGAAGGTAGAGAACTGTAAACAAGGAACAACTGAGAGAGTAATGTGCAAAAGTAATGCCTCATACAGCAAGGATTATTAAAAAAAAACATTCATAGGCCTTAGGAATTAGGATCTTCTTTGTGTCTTCAGTGATAGTCATCCTACTAGACTGGTGGGTAGAGAAGTTGTTCTGATAATTCGGCCTTAAAAAGGAGAAAATTTTCAGGGCGTTTAAAATATACCTATTTTATGCTTGAATTTGACCTTTGTGACATTCCTGGAATATCAAGTCACAATGGAGGTTGCTATATTCACTTAGGAATATTTATTTGCATCTCGATTCTAAACAACAGTCAAAGAGATACATTTCTAGATAAGCCTTAATAACATGGAAGTGAAAAATTGATGTGCTACCAGATTATTTACTAAACCAATGACTGTGGGAATTCAACAGGATACTTTGGATGGTCTGGTCTTTTCGGTCAACCAGTTTTTAACTTCAGCATTACTGCCTCAGAAAAGGCATTAACGACCTCCCAGTTTAAAGTAGACTGGAACAATTTAATTGTGTATTGGAAAACTACAATCCAAATAAATATATGTCAAACGAATAAAAGACTGGTAAAGGGACTCCATCTTGAATTTCTAGACTTACAAGCTGATGTAAGATCAAGAATAAAATAATCATAACAAGTCAAGTGATTACAGCATGCCAGGAGTTATGCCACATATGTTTTCCTAATAGCTATATAATGAGATATGCCTTAATTAGATCTTTTAGTAGAAGAAGCATTTGAACCTTAAAGTAGATATTTTATCTAATAGAAGGAGACACTACAATGATAAAACTTGGATTTATGCAGGTTTGTCTCCATCATAGCACATAACAGCAATGTATCCATCCTTTGCTTTCCATTAGAATGTTGGCATCAGAATTGTGAAGAATTGTGAATGGAGACACGAGGATTTCCAAATCTTTAGATGTGTTTCAAATATGGCATGACTCTATTATTAGGTCTAGAAGAAGATCATCACATATAAAAGTCTTATTGAGATGTGCCATGATGGAGTAGCTATTAGGTTAATCACCTCTGAATATGCGTAGGCCCTATATTCCTAGGTCCAGGGACTGCACAATCAGTGTAAAAAACTAAATTAAAAATAATGCTTCTTCCTCCTCTCTCTTCCTGCCTGTTTGTCTTCATTTCTGGCTGTAAAAACAAAACAAAACAAAACACATACACACATTAAAAATAAAAAAATGACATTATGAGAATACATCAGTATAATCACTGCCTCAAAGTACTATAAAAATACTAATTATATATATATATTAATTTTATCCTCACAAGAACCCTCAGAGGTAAGTTATTATCTTCATTTTACCAATGAGGAAACTAGGATAAAAAAGTTGAATAACTACCTTCTAGTCACACACCTACAGAAAGGTAAATCCAGGAATAGAAAACAAGAAGGTTGGTGCCAGAGAACTCAAGTGATTCAGGACAAATGAACCGAGTGTACAGGAGGGAATTTGATATTCTTCTTAAAGACAATATAGAATTGAATGTGTATAACATTTCTTGCCAACAAAGTATATAATTTTTTAAATAATTTCTTCAGATTGTTTAAATAGGTTTTCACCTGAAAGATCAGAACTAGTTAAACAAAGAAATAGGAAAAAAAAAAATCACGTGGTTAGTTATCTCAAAATGTCATATTTTGACATTTCTAGAACTTTAGGTAGATAAATGAATTGGATCTCTGAAATTTGCTAGTTTTATGTCTTAGTTAAGATATTCTTCCATAGATGGGACACGTTTGAAACAATGGTTAAAGTGGTTGTTTTAACAGATGATATAGGATTATATCTCTTAAGGCAGGACAGCCCCCAAAATACTCTTATGATAATGGAAATGTTCTAGTAAATATATGACAACTGTGCACTTAAAATGTTTCCCCTACAACTGAAGAACTAATTTTAAATTTCATTTAATTTTAATTAATAAAAACTTAAAGCAGTTATGTGATTCTAGAGACTATCATGTTTGTCAGTACAGGCTTAGGTTACTTAGGGGCATATACAGTTGTGGGATTTACTTTGCACAATTAGAAAATATAAAACATATCAGGAATATGGACACTAAAGTATTATTCCACAAACAAATAGTTAAAGTTAGTAGTCTTATAAACAAGTGTTAAAGTGATTTAAAAAAGGAGTGGCAGCAATTTTAACCAAGACAGAAGCTTTTCAGTTTCATTAATCTGGTTCTATGAAGACAAAAGATATTTTATTGTAATCAATAGTTGCTGAGACAATTGGATCTAATCATCCAGATCTACAAATAAGTGACCAATGGATGTAAACAAGGAATAATCTTGTGTATCATAAGTATGATGACTAAATTAATTTATTCATAATGGAAAAATATAGTACCAAACACAGAAAAATATATCTTTTTGGAAGTCTACGTGTAGAAAACAACTCAGTAGTACCTTTTGTGAAAAGAAGGTAAAAGATAAGGAATTTTAAAACAATGATGAGATGGGTTAGGAATTGAAATGTATCCTTTCAAACCCAAGGAAAGCAATATCCTATCAGTAATTGTTTCCAGTGATCAATCAAGAAATGAGTTTTACCACTAAAAGTAGGAATTCACATGTTGCAGCAATTCTTGAAAGTTGCTTTTTCTACTATGGGCAGCAGCTTGATGCTGCTTGAAGACTATTTTTTGGTATAATGTATTGTAATACATCTTGGAATAGGTGCTATTTTTGGCATATTGCCTATACATCCACCATATCAAAGTTTAGTTTTTAAAAATTCATTCAGAGAGAATGTGAATTCACAATAACCATTTTTTATTTTAAAGTGAATTCTCATTTTTTTTTTTAAAGAGAGGAAGGAAGAGAGAGGAGGAAGAAGAAAGGAAAGAAGGATGGGAGGGAGCGAGAGAGGGGATAAGGAAGCATTTTTGTTTATTTCTTTATTAGTTTTTGGTCACTGACGCTGGCCCTGGTCAAGAACCTGGATTCTTGGACTTTACATATTCTATGCACCATCTGGAGATTTAGCACCTGAGTCACAGGAGCCCTGGTAAGTTCTTATCAAAGCCATATATTTTATTGCTTAATCAGCCATTTACTTTTTGTTTGATTCTTTTAGTTTAATAACACAGCAGGGTGAAAAGGAGGTACCTAAAACTTATAAATTGCTATTTTGATTACAATTATAAGACAGATTCCTTTTGATTCTAAACCATAATCTCCCTCTACAGATTTTCATTATTCAATTCTGTTTATTTCCCACCTTATTACAGAAGTAGAAAATGAAAACAATAAACATACCATAAACTATTGTGGTGTTATAGGGCATAAATAGGAATAACATCTTTTTTATTCCTCAGACGTACCAACCATTGAAAGTTTACACTAATTACCTGTAGTTTCGTTAATGTTATAAGCTGCCCTTCATCTCTCCTATCCAGGCACACCACTCAAGTTTCCTCAGCAGATATATTCAACAGCTTCTGTTCACACCTGACATCAATTTCCTTTGATGTTCACAGCCTAAATGAGAATGCTACAGCAAGCTGTATTTGTGAAGTATACAGGATGCCTTTAAAAAGATGGCAGGTATTTTCCTCATTAAAGCAGCCATAACAGATAGTTAGATATGATGCTGTCCCTCACCTTCCTACTAATTAATGACTATGATTGCAACCCAAATAAGATCAGGCAATTAAATGCGATAACATTTCAGAAGCAAAGAAAATATACAACAATCTTGAAACAGCTTCTTACCGATAAATAAAGTTGATCTTTGGAAAATTACCATATAAATGTACTATTCTATCAAAAAAATCACACAGACTAAGGAATGTAATAATTTTACTTTTAATTGAAACATGAGTTACAAATCCCATTAAATTAAAATGTTATGAGTTGGTTATAGGAACTATTGTAAACAAGCTCAGTGGTATTTTGCAGCAAGGGATAGTAGCTAGAGCGGGGGCTCATTCAAGCGTGTGTTGAAAGGCACTTTTGGGAATGTTATATTCTTCTAAGCAAAATTCTAAGTGATTTTTTCAGTAAGAGATTTATGAGTGGGTATAGATTAAAATGAAAGCCTACCAATGAGATATGGTTAAGAAAAATGATTGACCCCACTGTGGCTAACGAACGTGCAAATACCCCAAATACTCAGAAAGACCTTCCAGGAAAGTTAGCACTTTCAGAAAAGACATAGACCATTGGGTAGGTAACATCACTTTTTAAAATTTTATCAGCTATAATGCACTTTTATTAATTTCAAGTCTGATACTATCTTAATTAAAATGTGCACATCATATTCACCAGTTGACTACAATTGTGTTGTTGGACTGTAGACCTCTTTCTCTGATTTTGAGAAGGGTCATGGCTTTTGGTGCCAATAAAGTTCACACTCCATCCAGATACAAGGAGGATCTCATTCTTTAGTACATTTCCCTTATCTGTCACGTGAAGGCTGGCTTGAATAGATCCAAATCTGGTGTTGAACAAAAGGCTTCATTTTATTGTCTGGTGTACACAGGCTCCTGCATAGACTTCTTAATGGTTATAATGACCCGAGCATTAGAATACCAGTAAGGAATATCAATAAAAGTAATGTGTTAGTGTGTTTTGGTTATAATGGTTATAATGACCTGAGCATTATAATATCAGTAAGGAATATCAATAAAAGTAATGTGTTAGTGTGTTTTTTCGAAGTTTTCACTGTAAGAATACCCTGAAAAAATCTCATATAATAAAATAATCTCATATAAAATCAATTGTGTACCAACTCCTTCCAAGAGTATGTATGCAATTTGAATCATTTCCAGGACACAGCAAACTGTAGTATTTATTATAATAGGAGTTCTGAAGGTTTAAGGTATCCATTATGGGGTAGATTTAGGTGCTTCTTAGAACATGAGAGTAAAGGATCTTACCATGAACATCCTGACCCTGATCTTAATATGGAAAAAATAGTCATATAGATATAGATATAATTGTTCATGTAAATCTAATAAAGTGAATTCTTTAAAGGCAAAGAAACATGCTAATTATATCCTCAACACAGCATAAAGTGATGCCTATTGATTCACAAAACTTTCTCTACTCTTACTGAATAAGCACATACCAACTCACACCCAGGGATATGCTCAGCTGTCATTAGGAATTTTGTTTTCCTCATTTTCCTGTGTAAATCTCTAAACTTCATGATGCTTTTGTTATAACCTCTCCCTCTTTTTATTTTGTCCCAAGGCTACTCTACACCCTTCTCTATTCCTTTCTCCCCAGGGAACAGCTTTGAATATATTACTCTCAAAGGTGCACTAAGATTGCCATTAATCTTGTCTTTGTTTGAAAACAGAACATTTGTACATTCCTTTGGCCTTGAGAAGTTAGGCGATGAGAACAGTATTCTCAATGGATGATAATAATACATGATTATAAACAAAACTGTAGGTGAGGACATGCATGTGTCTGAAGAAGGTAAATGTCTACTTCTATTGAAAATAACTTCAATATTTTTTACTGTTCACACATTGAGCATATCTTACATTCTATATAGAAATAATTATTTTTATAACTGATTCAGAAGGTGCCAGAAGAATTGATTTGTCATCCTTATCTCTCCCTTATCTGACTGTGTATACTGTTTCAAAAGTCTTAATTTCACTAAAACATTGTTTCTTCAATGAAACTAAAAATAATATGCTACTCTTTGGTAAAATTAATTTGCAATGAAACATTTACCCTTGTTTCTTAAAAAACTTACTTGGAACTTCTCAATAATCAGATAACCACATTTTTTGCCAATCTACTTTTAGTAGAAAATAATCTAGAGAAAAATAATTTTATTTAAAACACCTTTGAAAAGTAAGGACCAAGAGCAGGTGTTTTTCTTAAATTAAAATTACTTGCATTGATTCATAAAACGTGGATAATGTTCTTTGACACAACTTTCGGAAGCAAACTCGATTGCCAATGAGTTCTACTAATACCTTTAGTGGTGATTAATCAATATTATTTCGGAAACATATGTCAACACTGCACAAAAAAGCAGTAAATGATTTCCAGGCTTGATTTTATTTCTTTCATATTTTTTTTCTTAAGTGTCCATGTTTTTTTCATTGCTGAAGCATCACAACACATTTCTATGCATATACAATACTTATAACAAATCCATACAAAGGCAAGGCTGGCAAAAAGTCATAACTGTTAAAAAGTTCTATAAAATGCCGTGAGATTATTTAGGTTAGTAAAAAACTAGCAAGGATTGTTAAAAACTCCAGAAGGATCTAATCAAAGTGTGAGACTGTGCAATATAATGACAGATGGAATTTAATGTAGATAAGAAAAAGGTATTTGAGGAGAAATCATTTAAACTTTTCATATACATTGGTAGGATCTGAATTAGCTGAACTTCTCGGGAAGAAAAAGGGGTAATTATGGATGGAAGTATTCATTGAAGACATCTGCTCCGTCTTCAGCAGCAGTTAAAGCTAATAGACTGATGGTTATATTAATAAGGCAAGGGAAAATAGTATGGAAAATATTATGACATTATGCTATATAAACCACTGATTTAATTTCACTTTGAACACTGTGCTAGTTTTTGAATTCCTAGCATCTGAAAAGATGCAATGTTTATAAAGTAAAAGTTAAAACACACACACACGCGCACACACACACACACACAAACACACACAAAGTGAGAGCAGAGCCAAGTGAAGCTGTAGAATCAGGGCAGGTGAAATGAAGCCTTGACTTCAGGAGTACGAAATCCCGAGCTCTACCCTCATATATTCATATTGAATTCATAATTGCAACTTGCGTGAATTGCAGCTTTCTCTCCAAAATTATTCCCAGAAGATTGTTTACAAATCAGTTTGAAGCAAAGCATTTAATGCTTTTAACCCAGAAAGGATTTATCCTGTTTGATACATATTTGGTAGTTGTTATGCCTGAAAATATTTTTAGAGAAAAAAACAATTCCTCTAATGCAAAGATTTTTCCCCTCTAAAGATCACTTAGATAAATCATAAAATGGTGCCTGTTTGCATCCCTATTGATATTTTTTTCTGGAAAATAATGATTATCCCTCTAGTAAAAACATCTCAAGGAATAAGGTGTCCAAATTGGTAGCAATAAAACATTTTCTGTTCAGTTTGGAAATTTTTCCTTGTTTGTACATTTAAATGCACTAATTATAAAGATGTAACACCTTTCATTAAAATTGCTGTGAACCACTGTGTTGCACCATATCCTTATGTGTGTTGGCATGCTACATCCAAAGTGAGCATTCACTTAGAGACTCCCATCCAATGTTAGTTCTGCAGTTTTGAGACTTGAGATCTCATGGAAGATACTTTACTTTCCAGGTTCTCCTTTCTTCTCTTGTAAAATGCAATAGTAAATAAGAACACAGCTATTTTTCACTTTTCCTGATTTTAGCTTTCTGGAGAACTTTTATTAAAGAAACAAGGATTTATGACTTCCCAAAAACATGGAATCTGTTTCTACCAGGATATAGTCCATTTCTAAGCTTGGACCAAATAAAATTAAAGTATTTGAAGCTGATATGGAAAAAAATGAGTACCAATCTGCAATATGCGCAAGATACAGAGAATAAGCAGCTTTCACTAGTAATTAACATCTAGCCTTAACAATTTTGTTCTGTGTATCAATCTCCTCTTTTCAATTTTAAGCATTGTTTTTACTTCATTTCCCATGACTTCCTTCAAAATGACTAACCATGAAGTTTCAATGTTTCATATATGAATAAAGGGTAAGACATAACACTTTAAAGCATCATTTCTTTCATTGAATTTTCCTATTCTTTGGCTAGCATGAATTGCAAAATTTCATGGATGAGGATCATTATGTTAGTCTGTGGTGAGTGTTATATGAGATAAAAGAAAAGGGATGAGATCAGTTCCTATACAGCTGGTAGGCATATCTTCTTTATTAAAAAACAAATTTAAAATGTCCCCTTTTCAATAGATGGGGCAATGATTTAAAAGACACAGCTGCCAGTTAAGTAACAGAAATGGCACCTGGACTCCAACTGGGCTTAGGTGTGAGCAATATTGAGAATAAGATCAGAACAGGAACCAATGAAGTGGGGATAGAAATTATTTTGCCATTAAAGTCAATGTATCATAATAGTCTATAGAAATACCAATTTGCAAGGTATCACACTTGGAAATTCAAAGCAGTTTTTGGAAAAGACATGCACCATTATATTCAACTATCTTTTGAGTTAAAAATATTAACTGAATTAATATTGGATGATTGAGAGGGACTTTTACATCATGCAAATGAAAGAGGTATCTTTCTCAGGGCAATGAAATTCTCATACAGAGGAACATTACTGTTCATTAGCATGGGGAAGGCATACTTCTGCCTAATCAAATGTCCATTAATAAAGAGAATGTCTGTCCTTTTCATTGATTGCAGTTTAAAAAGAAACACATGAAAAGGTGGTCACATAAGATAGAGATGCCTTCATTAGTCAACATGAATGGCATACTCTTGTTTTTAATGTTCTTTCTTTCTCTTCTTTTTTCCCTAAGGCTTCATGGCAAGTGGCATGTGTAAACTCTCTCTACAAAATGTAATTAGTAAGTTAGGCATAAATCAATCATATTTCCTGTTGGCAAGCCCCTCTTCTACAACATCCTCTTTATAGCATCTTAAACATTTTTCTTACTTGTAGGGATGAAGTAGATCTTTCATTTATTTCTGATACTGGGTCTTTCATGACCCTGGGGGCTGAGTGGAAGACTATGAGCTTCCCCTCTATCAATGTTAGAAATAGAGAACAGTGATTTGGAAATATGAGCAGTCATGTGGCATCATGGAGGAAACTGTACTTTACTGTATTGCCAGCTTTGGTTTTAATGCTGATTTCCTTCTTTTTGATTTCAAAACCTTGGGCAAGGTAAGTTATTCGATCCCTCAGATTCCTTACATTTTCAGTATTTCTTCATTTTTGGAATGTCTACTCTCTGCAAGTCACTGTTCTGTGGTCTGACATACATGGTGGATATACAATTCTTAAAGTTTAAGAATTAGTGGAGAAAATCATAGCAAGAAATACATACATTTTGTAGTGCTAAGTGCCAAGTGTAATAAAGGAAAGAGAAGTGAGGGAAAAGGAGACAATGATGCAGTTACTTCTGGGGACTGAATAGACATAGAAGACTATGGTGTCAGCGTCTTCATTGATGAGATACAATGGAATGAAATGAAGGTCCTTCACTTCATTAGAATTATTCTCTATAATGGAAATAATAGTGGCTATGTAGGTGGAGGGAGAATAAACAGTTCAGGTAAAACACAAAGTAGAGTGTTAGGTGCTCAATAAACAGTAGTAGTTCTTACAGTGCAGTTCTGAAATGTGCAGTCTCCCACTATGCCAGATGTTTGATTCATAGTTTGAGTTCAAATATAACTTTCCATTCTCCTGAAATAAATTTGAGAAAAGTTATTCATTAAATTCCTTTATTTCTGTTTTATTCTCTTTTCAACAGCAAAAAGTTTTAAGTACATGTGCCTTGTTTTAACATGAAACTCTTTCCACATCGTTTAGCACTAGGGACTGGAAAGAGTTCCTATTAGAATCATCATAACAACATATGTGTTGTCTTCAGTTTTAAGTATCTTTCAGATATCAATTTCCTAAATTTTTTGTTCCAGCTGTGTTTTGCCAATTAAAGGACATAAAATCTTATTCTTCAAGTCTACAACAAAGGACAATATAGAAAAATAGATGTGCAGACAAAGCAAGATTTGGACAATGAAGTGGAACTTGCAGTTAACTGAAAGACAATTTTAAATTTCAAGAGGAGGAAGTTCAGGTATGACAGGAAAAGCCAATAGAAATATCAAAGATAAATAGTGTTAAACCAAAGCTACTTACCTGCATCAATGAATAGCATAAGAGTATATTTGGTCAGGCAAAAAGATAGAAGGTAGTAATGGGGGTAGTGAACATTAATTCAGTGTATTAAAAGTAAATATACAAGTCATAAGTATTATTGAATAATACTTCATAATAAATGAAGAATACATGACTTAAAACAATAGAAAAGGGGGTATTTGGGTGATAACTCCTAGCCTCAGAACATAAAAGAGACCACATTGATCTAGACAGAAGATAGAGATGTAGTAGAGGATAGAGGTACATTAAAAGACAATTTGTCTTTCTTGTTTTATTCTCTCCTATAATCCTAGAATGAATGGAACAGCAAGCCTGAGACTTCCATTATCCATCTGACATTGTAATTGAAATAAACTAATTATTGATACTTCAAGACATATTTAGCAATTATTGAGGTTTATAGCATGTTCTAAGCCATTTAATTAAGAGTTAAGTCATTTAATGCTTGGGAGCATTATATCAGATAGCTGTGATGATTACCATTGTATATAGAAAGAAAAGAAAAGAGTGATTAAGTAAGTTTTCCCAAATCACACAGGAATTTACAGATCCTTGATTTTCACCTTGAGAGTCTGGCTCCTAGTGAACTTGCTATTAATACACATTATACTGCCTCATACTTGTTAATTGAATTATCTTTTAAGAAATCTGGTTTGGTGAAATCATAAAACAAATAGAAGTAGACATAGGCAAAACACTCCCTGATATTGGTTTAAGAATTGACATTGAGAATTTGACTCCAATAGCAAGGGAAAGAAAATACAAAATAAACAAATGGGGTTACAGCAAACTAACAACTTCTGCACAACAAAAGAAACTCTTATCAAAATGAAAAATAAAATAACCTACTGATTGGGAGAAGGTATTTTCATATCATGTATCTGGCAAGGTTTAATATCCAAAATATATTTAAAAACTCTTAAATGCAACAATAGAAAACAGCCTAATTAAAAAAAAATCTTAATAGGGACTTTCTCAAAGAAGACATACAGAAGGCAAATAAGTATGTGAAAAAATGTTCCACCTATCTTGTTATTAGGAAAATGAAATTTGAACAATAATGAGATACCATCTCACATCTGTGGAAATAACTTATTCAAAAGATCGAAAACCACAAGCATTGATGAGGATGAGAAACGAAGGAAATTCTTAGATGTTGTTGGAACTTAAACTGATGGGCAGTACATAATTCCTATAAGTAATTAATAATGGAAATTCCATATGATCCATTATGCCACTTCTGGATATTTACCCTAAAACCATCACGACTTATTTTAAAGTAGATACATGGACCCTATATTCATTGAAGCATTATTTGAAAAAGCCAAGAGCTATAAATAAACTAAGTGCTCAACAGATAAATGGATATAGAAGATGTAGTTTATATAAACAATGGACAGATTCGGTCCCAAGATGGTGGACTATTAAAATCTCCAGTTCGCCTCCTCCACAGACACAACAAAACTATACTCCATTAAAACTACAGCCTTTGAAAAAGAATGGGGATCAGAATCTCTACAAAGAGAAAGAACAGAGATCTTCATAAATGGTAAGCAAAGCCTTGTTCACGTAAAGCTTATGAAAAGTCTTGTTCTTTCAATCTGGTACCAAGACCCTAGTGTCCATGAGGAGGGACCAGTAATATGGATATTCTCCCTGGAGCTGAAGAGCATGCTACCCACAATTAGATGTCCCCATATGTGAGAACTGACCCATGAGCACATACAACCTGGTTTGGAAAGTAGAGAGACTATTCTATGGAGATTGATAGTTCTCAGAGGAGTAAAGATCACTGAACAGAGAACAGAGAGAGACAATGAAGTGTCACAGGACTGCAGGATTTTCACCTGTTGAGCCAAAATCTTCAATGAATGGATAAAAATGAGGGTAGCTTCCCTTTGAATGGGCAAACTGCTGGGCATTTTCTCTTATGATCTCTTAGCTGCATGGTGGCAGCACTGGAGGACACCCTATTTCATCCAAGGTAAAACACCCCACCCCCTCCATAATTAGCACACTTGTGATGCCTGAGAGTTTCCTGAAAATTTGTGCTTACAATTATACCCATGGTTTTCTAGGATGCCAGGGCAATAAATACCTACCTGCCTAAGGCAGGGACAGACAGCTGAATCTGCAACACCAAGAAACTTAGCTGAGTGATTTCCTGTGAAGAACATTCAGCTGACAGTTGTTTCAGGAAGGACTTTCAAAGGAGTTACAGGGGAACCAAAGTCTTGCACATGCCTGTGGCTAAAGCTAAACAGATTTACAAATCTACCTGCTACCTACACAAGCATCCAATCCTAGGTAGCAGGGCTTATAAAGCACTCTGTGATGGTGCTACAGCACAGCTGAAAGACTAGAAGTTCCAGAGGGTACTCTGCTTTGCTGCAATGGGTTTCCATGGACCCCGGAAAAGTCCCAACTCTCTTACCAATGACTTCTGCTGATTCTGTGGCCTGCTTGTGAAGTGAATTCACAACTCCTGAGTCTTGTTTCTTATTGCTAGTCATGTCTGTGACTTTGAGTGATACATCAACATGGGTGAAAAATACCGCAACACCAGACTTACAGACTGGACTCTTAGGTCTCACCACAGTGTTAGCCCTGGAACTCTATCAATTCTGATAGGTGTAGTTTTCATACAGCATAGTAAAAATGAGCATTCCGGGTAAATAATCCAAGTCTATATTCTGCAACATCACATCCTGATGTAAGGAAAAGAAAGACATTTAACTTAAACCATAGAAATGAATACAAAGTGCTCAGCAGAATTAAGAGACAGACAAATATGTGAGAAATGATATACAAAAATAAAAATCCAGGGGAAAAATCTAAATGCAGCAGAATTAAGTAAACTAGCTGAAGAAGATATGAAAGAAACCATTTTTGATAATTCTCACTGAAATCTGGAAAATGGGAGAGCAAAAGGACTATAAGAAAGACAGAGGAAAATATGACACAATTCTAAACAGAATTCAGTGAGCTAAAGAACACAATAGTTGAACTAAAGAACACAATAGAGGGACTCAATAGTCAAAAATAATTCTCCAACCAAATCAGTGAGTTAAAAGATAGGACACTGGAAGTCACTCAGCAGATCAGCAAAGAGAAGAAAGGATAAAAACAAGTTAGGATAGCATATTAGACTTATGGAATAACTTCGAGAGGGACAATATTTACATCAGAGGCATCCCGAAAGGAGAAGAGAGATAGAAAAGGACAGAAAAAAATAATAGCTGAGAACTTCCTTAACCTGAAGAAGGAAACAGACATTCAGATCCAGGAAGTTCAAAGACTTTCAAACAAAAGAAACTCAAACAGACATACATTAAGATGCATGATTGTTATAATGACAAAAATCAACGATAGATAATCAAAAGCAGGTAGAGAAAAATGAGTCACATACAAGGGACCACCCAAAAGACTAGATTTCTCAGCAGAAACCTTGCAGGTCAGAAGGGAATGGCATAATGTATTCATAAGACCGAATGAAACATATTTCCAACCAAGAATATTCCACCGTGATGGACTGGTACTTAGAATTGAAGCATAAAGAGCTTTAAAGAAAAATAAGAGTTAAAATAATGCATTGCAACTGACCTGGTTTTATAAGAACTTCTAAAGAAATATTTTTATAAAAATGAAAGGAAACCACACTTTGATGGAGCAAGAAATCAAAAATATAAAAAATGGAGAGGAGGAAAATAAAAACGTGAACTGTTAGAATGAACTTGAGACTAACTTGCTTTCAATTTAAAAATGTTTATGGGCGTAGAACTCTATATGCAAAACCTGGGGTAACCTCAAGTAGTAAATGCGTAGAAAAAGAAAGCAAAAAAAAACAAAAACAAAAACAAAAAACAGAAAATAGAAAAAGGAAACCAAATACAACATGATGTTTTCAAAGCACATAAGAGAATAGAAGAAGAACAAATATACAGTCTGAAACAACATCCAAAATACAGATAGTAAAGTGACAATGAATATTTACATATCAATAATCACCCTAAATGTTAATTCAAAAGGCAGAAAGCAGCCTAATGGATTAAAAACATAGCGCAGTTTCTACCTCATATAAGAATCTCACCTAAGTCCAAAAGATAAACACTCAGTGGTTGGAAAACAAACCTATAATCAAATGGTAACCTAGAAAAATCAGGGACAGCAATGATTATATTGAATAAAAATGATTTCCTTCTAAAGAAGGCAACAAATGACAGGGATGGACATTATATAATAATTTAATGATTAAGGAATCAATTCAACAAGATATAAATTATGCACACACAACATATGAGAATTAAGGGAACATAAAAATACATGAAATAATCATTAACAGAACTAAAAAGATATTGGAAAAAATACAATAATAGTATTTAAAATAGATTTCAACATCTCACTTTCAACAATGGACAGGTCAACCAGGCAGAAAATTAACAGGGAACTTCAATGACAAATTTACAGGTGGGTTTAATAGACAATGATTTACTCGACAACTATAGAGTTCAAATTTTTCTAAACTGATCATGCAAAATTCTCAAGGTTAGGCCAAAGATAGTGAAACTGAATAAATCTCAGCAAATTTATAAAAATTGATTGAAATCATACCAAATATCTCCTCTGATCGCAATAGTTAAAACTAGAAATCAAGCTCAAACAGAAAATGGAATATTCTAAAATATGTGAAAATGAAACAAAATACATCAGAATGACTTTTGGTTAAAAGAGAAAATCTAAGTAGATATAAAAATGCAGGCAGAAAGAAACTACATGAAATATCAACTTATGGGATAGAGCAAAATCACTATTGTGAGGAAAGTTATTTGCAATCCAGACCTATGTCAAGAAACGAGAAAAAACACAAAACACAATCTAACTCTATACTTAAAGTAACTGGAAAGAGAGCAATTGAAACTAAAATTAGGTAGAAGAAAATAAATAAATTATTGTGCATAAATTAATGAAATATAAAGCAAAAATATAATCCAGAAGATCAATGAAACCAAGATCTGGTTATTTAAAAGGCTAAATAAAATCAACAAACCTTTGCCTAGGCTAACTTAGGGGAAAAAAAAAAGAGAGAGAAATCCAATAAGTAGAATCAGAAATGAAATGGGAGAAATTACAATGGATATCTCAGAGATATAAAACATCATACAAGACTTCTATGAACAGCTATGTCAAATTAGACAATCTAGAAGACAAAGACACATTTTTTAAATAATACAGTGTACCAAGACTGAATTAGGGAGAAATGAAATACCTGAACAGACCTATTACAAATAAGGAAATTGAAGAAGTAATAAAAGTTTCACAAAAAATAAAAACCAGATCAAGATGGTTTTACTAGTGCGTTTCACCAAAACTTCAGAGAGTAATCAATAACTATTCTTCCCAAATTCTTCTCCCAAACTGAGGAACAGGCAGCACTTTGAAACACTTTCTATGAGGCCAAATTACACTAGTAGTAAAAGTAGATAAGGATATCACAAATTAAAGAAAATTACAGACTAATATTTATGATGACTATAGATGCAAAAATCCTCAACAAAATTTTAGAAAACCAAATGAAAAAATACATCACAAGTATCATGCATAATGAATAAGAGGGATTTATTTTGGGGATGCCAGGATGCTCAATATATGCACATCTATTAATGTAATATACCACATAAACAAAATGAAGGAAAACTATTATATGATCATGAAAGTAGATGCAGAGAAAGCATTTGCTAAGATTCAGCACACATTTATGATAAAGAAACTCAAGAAATAGGGATAGAAGAGACATTCCTTAGCATAATAAAGGTTTTATATGATAAATCAACAGTTGATATCATATTCAATGACGAAAAACTGAAAGCATGTCTTCTAAAATCAGGAATAAGACAAGGGTGTCAACTCTCACTACTGCTATTTAACAATGTTCTGGTCTTAGGCAGATCAATTAGGCAAGAAAATAAATAAAAGGAATCCAAATTTGGAAGTGAGGATATAAAACTACCACTATATGCAGATGACATGATAATATACATAGAAATCTCTAAATAATTCATCAAAATCTATCAGGATTAATAAATTAATACAGTAAAGTGACAGGCTGCAAAATTCATGTGTAAAAAATGTTACATTTGTATAAGTAAGCAATAGGTTAGACAATAATGAAATTTAAAAACTAATTTATAATAGAAACAAAAATAATAAAATAATTTGGAATATGTTTAACAAAGGAGGTGAAAGAACTCTACAATGGAAACTATAAGACACTGTTAAAAAATAGAGGAAGATACAAAGAGATGGAAAGATAGTCCATGCTTATGGCTGGGAAGAATTAACATTATTAAAATGTCCATCTTACCTAAAACAATATACAGGTTTCATACAATCACCATCAAAATTATCTTGGCATTTTTCAAGAAAATAGAATTAAAAAAAATTTGTACAGAGTCATGATAGAGCATAGTAAAAAATCATCAAAGTAATAGAACCAACATGGAGATCTCACACTACCAGATCTTGGGCTACATTACAAAGGAAAGTGATCAAGCTGTATGGTACAGAAAGAAAAACAGACACAGATTGAAGGACTAGTTGAATCACTCTAAATAAGCTTAAATATAAGTGGCAGTTATTTTACCACAAAAGACCCAAGAACAAACAATGGAGAGAGAAAAGGCTTTCCAACAAATGGTGCTAGGGAACATGGCCATCCCCATGCAAAGGAATGAATCTAGATCAGTCTCTAACACCATATACAAAAATTCATTCAAAATGGATTGGATATTTAGATATAAGATCACAAACCATAAAATACTTTGAAGAAAATAGACAATACATTGCCTAATATCAACCTCAGAGAAATCTTTGAAGTCTCAACTCCAGTGGCAAAGAAAACTAAAACAAAAGTAAACAAATGGGAATACATCAAATTGAAAAACTTCTGTGCAGTGAACAAAAACTACCACCAAGACCAAAACAAAAATTCTGCTGACTCAGAGAAGATATATGCACATTAAACATCTGACAAGGGATCAATATCCAAAATATAGAAAAAATTCACAAACGTAATAAGAGAAAAACAAATAGCTCAGTCAAAAAATGGGCAAAATAATAGAATAGACTTTTATTTCACTGAAGAGATACAGACGGACAACAGGCCCATGAAACACTGTTCCTCCTCACTTGTTATTAGGGAAATATAAATCAAAACAATAATGAGATAACATCTCACACTTGTGAAAATGGTTATTTTTACAAATGATTGAAACAACAAATGCTGGCAAGTTTGTAGAGAAAAGGGAACACTTTGACACTGTTTGTGGAAGTATAAATTGGTGTAAGCTTATGGAAAGCAGTATGGAGTTTCCTCCAATAGTTGAGAATGGAAGTTCCTTATGAGCCTGTCATTCCCCTTTTGGATATTTACCTAAAAAACACAAAAATACTAATTCGTAGTGATATAGGAAACCTCCATGTTTATTGCTGCACTATTTACAATGGCCAAGATTTGAAACTATCTAAATATCCATCATAAGATGAATAAATAAAAATCTGGTACATACACACAATAGAATATTACACAGCCTTAAATAAGGTGACCGTCTTATATCTGCAACAACATGAATGGAACAAGAGATTATTATACTAAGTGAGATAAGTCAGAAGGAGAAAGGCAAATACTGGATGACCTTATTCACATGTGGAATGTAAAGAAACAAAACTAATGAACAGACCCCTTCCCCACCACAAATCCTTGAATAGAATTGAGGTTACCAACAGGGAGGGGTGTGTGGGAAGGACCAAGTATGATAGGGGTCCAATAGTCAGTGGTGAAAGACTATAGGTAATTTGGTGGTGTGCATGACATGTCAGCATATATTTGATGAATAAAGAAACCTGTTCATCTAACTTAAATATACAGTAAATTACAGGAAATCTAATTTACCTCAATAAAAAATGAAATAAATGGGAAAATAACACGTGTATGTATTTCTTTTAAGAAGATATAAAAATTGACCAATAAACACGTTAAAAGATAATAATATCTTGTGTCATTAAGGAAATGAAAAGTCAAAATTACAGTGGTCTAATACTTCAAATGCACTATGACGAATATACATTTTAAATAGAAGTAACACATTTTGGTGATGATGTGGAGATACTGGAACTATTTTAGGTTGCTGGTTGTAAAACAAAATAATTCAGGTAGAGTTTGGCCCTGGCTCAAAAAGTCAATGATAGAATTGTGGTAAGATTCAGCAATTCCATGCCTAGACATATATTCAAGAGGATAGAAAACCTGTTCATATAAACCTGTATAGAGATGTTCACATCAGAATTATTCTTACCAGCCAAAAAGTGAAGAAAACTTAAATGTTCTTCAACTTATGAATGACTAAATATAAAATGTACAGTGAAATATTATTCAAATATAAAGTGTAATAAAGAAGTTATTATATGCCTACTATATCAATAAATGTTAAAAAAAAACTATTCTAAGTGGAGGGAATAATAGAAAAACACCAAAGAGCATACATTGTATGATTCCATTTCTATGAAATGTTCGACAGTCAAATTCATAGAAAGAAATGTTCATGACAGTCAAATTCATAGAAACAGAAAGTATGTTAGTGTTGTCAAAATCAGGAGAGTAAGATACTGGGAAATAGGTGGTTTGCTTTTGGGATGATGAAGTACACTGGAATTAGTAGCAAATGTTACATAACGTTGTGATATACTCAATTTACTGAATTGTATACTTTTAAGTGGTTAATTTTATCTCAATAAAGAGTTTTTTTTTTTTTTTTTTAACCAAAGAAGGAGGTACTATTGAGTATCAAATAGAGATGAAATCATACCATTTGCAACAACATGGATGGGTCTAGAAGAAATCATGCTCTGTGAGATAAGTCAGAAGAAGAAGCACAATGTACAATTTCCTGAGTATGTCACATATAGAGAGAAATCAAGCAAATGATTGAACTAAATAAAAGCAAACCTTTGGTTTATGAAATCAAATTAGTGACTACAAGAAGAGAAAAGGAAGGTGAGTGGGCATATTGGGTAAAAGAGATCAAGTATATGGTGAAGACAGAACTGGTGGTAAACTTAATGAATTATCTAGATGTTGATTTTCAATAATGTGCACATTAATCTTAAACAATATTATAATGCAATGTACCTTCAATGAATTAGTTGAAATATATCTGGGTTGTTGGTAATGTTATAGTCATTTTACCAATTTATTAAATGAGACATGGGGATAGTGTTACTTTTCTATAACATGAATCATAAATGGCATAGGAAAAACAAAACAAAACTACATTTTCTGGCTTAAAACCTTCATGTTTTAAACTATACCATATTGAGGAAAGACTAAATACTCTATGTGTTAGTTACTACAGTTAAATTGCAAAATTTCTTTTCCCAGTTCACCTGATTAGAATAATATTCTCAAGATATAAGTATTTTAGAAAGGAAAATCATTTGAGAAACTAGGCTGATTTACACTATTCATCCATTCCCCTCCAACGTGGTTTATACAACATTGGAGGTGGAGATTAGACATGACACTATTCATTTCCCCATTGTATAAAATGGAGAATTCCATTTAATAGAAATATAACACAACTTGCCCCATCACCCAGTTAAAGACTAGTCATATGTTTCCTCCCTCTGTATCACACACGCACTAGTTCTTTCATTTCTTTGTTTATACATCATGCATTTAAGTTTACTAACTTCCAACTATCTCTCTTGTGATCCTACAGGATAAAAAGAGTTTCAATAATCCAGCCCTTAAGACTGGGCAGATGTAGACCAAGCACACAAATTAAAATGTGGCACAAAAAGAATAATAAAATACTGGGTGAGAGTCAGCAGACCAGGGAAGGTGTTTCAGAAAGAAGAGGCTGTTTACAACTAATAGAATAAAAAAGAGAAAATATTGTTTTAAAATTAAATTTAGAGCTATATCTGAAAAGAATATTTAATGCACATGGTTCTGAAGATAAGATCAACTTAAGGCAAAATCAAAATCAAAATCAAGAGAAGAGCTAATCTCTCACTTCAGTGAGGTACCAGGGGAAGTTTGACTAACAGAAGTTGCACCAAAAGTTGACAAGTCAGTTGGGTGTCTCTTTCTATTTCAAACACTATCTCAACCACAATACAGGGATCATTCAGAATTAAGAGATACTAAGGTTGTTAAGATACATTTATTGGAATGTAGAGAAAAGAGTATCTCTACAAACTGAAATCAAAACCTGGGGCATTAGAATTAACACACTCAATTCAAAAGACTTATTGAGGCAATATTCACAGCCAACAATATGAATAATAATTGGCCAAATCAAAATCACTCATGCATTAAATTAGAACATTTGTATTACAGTGCTTGAAGCAGAATATGCTTTCTGAAGCTGAATATATAAAAGACCCAGTTCAGGACAGAGTCACCACCTGGAAATAGACTATACCCAGGCAGATACAGTCAGCCTATCCAGACAGTTCAAACTTCAAGAACCCATTTTAACAGAATTTTCTAATTGCCTTACATGTATAGGTTACAGGGCTCCCCAGAATTTTTGGGCTCAGAGTTAATGATCTGTCTAATTAGAGAACTGTCTCTGCCTGTCTCGTTGTGACTGCTGTTATTTTGTAGAGGTCAGACTGTGGCATTTTGTGCAACTTCTAGAACCCAGCTCTCTGAAAAACTCAGGTCAAGTTTCTTATGAAACTGAAAAATCTCCACCAGTCTAAATGATTCCCTATTAGAAGTCTTTTTTACTATTTAACTCAGAAGATGAATCTGGAGAACTGAGAACTGCTTTTGTTCATTGTTATTTGTTTACCTTCACTGAGCCTGTACACATTCCCTGGGGCCCTTGATGGAGGCTATTGACCAAGAAGGCGCAGGAAGAGCAGGGAACTAACAGACACCTGGTGACCAGAGCAGGCAGGCAGGTGCAGGCAGTCCTCCAATGAACACTTTCAAATGTTATCTGAGAAAAATAAACCTGAATTTGATGTTGGGAATCTGTAGAGACTGTAGTATTTCTTGCCCCTATAAAAAGATACAAGAGCATGCATCTAATTTATTGTTAATTAAGTTAGTAGTTAACCTTAATGGGTATATACTTAAGGGTCATCTCTTTTTTTAGTTGTTAGAAATTTCCTTTAAAAGGGCTTAATAGCCATGTCAGGAATTAGAAAAAAATACGTAAATGCCAGCTAGAGTGACCTAAAAAAGGTCTCCTTCAAGAAAATAACTGTATCTAATGGAAGATTAATCTTTCAGTTAATTTGGGAAGCACTGTCCCTCTGAATAATATTAACTCTTTGATATAGAAACATACGTAACCAATCCATTTATTAACCTCCTTTAATTTAACTTAACAATGCTTGTAAGTTTTTAATTTTATTCAACAATACTTATTAGTTTAAGGGTTCAAGTCTTGTACTTCTGTTAAATTAATTCCTAAATGGTTTCTTACTTTATAGTATTTAAATCAAATCATTTTCTTAATTTTATTTTCAAATTGTTCATTGCAAAGGTACAGATATACACCAATTTTGTATATTCATCTTGTATCCTGAAAACTCTTATATGTGACTTTTGGGGAAGATATTGTGAATTCTTGGTATAATCTTTAAATGTCAGATTTTTATTTCTTTTTGAAACATTTTTGGCAGTTTTTAAGTTTTCTATTTGTTTATTTCATTTAAATATCAATTCCTTAACTTAAAAAGCGTTCATAGTACTCCTTTAAACCTTGAGACAAAATTCTATCTCTTATTGTTCAATTCTCTATGTTTATTTTTTCTCTAATTTCTTTTTTAAAAAGGAAAGGTATAGGTAGGATTGAAGCTGTGTGGGTAGGCGGGTAGAAAGACAGAGAGGAAGAATTTATTAAATGAATTTTTTTTAGCTATTTGTCTTTTATTTAATTAACCATTCACCCCACTGCTCTAGAACACAGACATGGATCCTTGAGATGTTTGTGGACCATGCCAGTGGCTACAACAACAGGACATGTGTCTCCACTAATCCTTTAACTTTTGTTTCAAAGTCTATTTTGTCTGATAGAAAAATACCCATTTAGCACTGGCTGTTGTATGCATGGGGTTATCTTTATCCATCCTTTTATTTTCAATCTAGTTTAGTCTTCAGATATGAAATGCATTTCTTACAGATAGCACACAGATAAATCATATTTATTCCTCCACTCTTCTAATCTTTGCCTTTGTTGTAGCATTTTATCCATTTACATTTAACACAATTAATGATAAAGTAGAATTTGCCTGTCATTTTGCTGTTTATTACATATAACTTTAATCTTTATATCTGTCACTGCTCTTTTATATTACATAGATGCTTTTGTGTATCATTTTAATTCCCTTACTTCCTCTGTATCTCTGTGCTTCACCCATATATACATATTTTTTTCTTAATGATTGCTTTAGGGATTATAATCAACATCATAACTTAAAAAAACCTAGTTCAGACTAACACTGCTAATTTGGATAGTTTATAGAATCTTTGCTTCAAGATTGTACCATTTCATCTTTTTATTGTATTTATATCTTTTATTATAATGGAAGTTAGCTCTTTATACATTATTAGATAATTAATGCTTTTATAATTATTGCTTTAAGTAGTTATGTTTCAAATTATTAGAAGAAAATATTACCAAAAAGTACAACTATACTTTTGTAGTTGCATAGTTACTTTACTGGTGTGCTTTATTACTTCCTATTATTTATTAATCTTTTAATACTTTAACTTGTTATTTGACATCCTTTTATTTTATTTGAACCAGATGATTTACTTTAGTCTTTTTGTAGGGTGGTCTGTTAGTAAGACATTCTCTCACAGTTTTTGTTTATCTGGGAATATCATAATTTGGTTGGATGTAGTTAATTATCTTTTTATTTCAACGCTGTGAATAAATCATGCCATTGCTTCCATGGTTTCTAATTATAAGTGGCTCATTGTCAAATTGAGGAACCTTTGTATGTAGTGAGTCATTTTTTTTATTACTTTGAAGTTTCTAATAAAGTTGATGTTGGCAATTTTGCCAGTGTTTTTGTTGCCTTTCACGGATGCATAGATTTATGATGGCTTTCACCATTCCTGAAGTCCTGCTTCCAGCTCTGTTCTAAATGAATATTTATGAAGTTCTCACACACCTAAAGTAAGTACTATCATGGTCATCAACATTTTCTAGAGAAATCAGGTGAGTTATAATAAAAGAGATACAGTGATCATAGACAGACATATATTTCAACACTGCAAATTTTTCTACTCAATACTGTGTGGATAGGATTTAAAAAAAAGACAAACTGCAGTTAACAATTTTAATCCTTCATTGTTGACCATTTTCATGAATCTTTTTTTTTTTAATATTGTGTATATGTGACAATGGGAGTATTCATAAATACAT
The DNA here is from genome assembly GCA_004363575.1 of Solenodon paradoxus. NCBI lineage: Eukaryota > Metazoa > Chordata > Mammalia > Eulipotyphla > Solenodontidae > Solenodon > Solenodon paradoxus. Next base: position 900,027 of record RJWH01000218.1, on the reverse strand, counting down.
AAATTTTAATTACTAACTGTTAACAAATAAAAATATCTTATATCTTCTTCATAGCAGCACTACTTCCACAAAGAACAAGTTAAAAATTTTTGTTTAAGTCTAGTTTTATAATTAATATTTCATATTTTCTCCTAACAGGAAAATTCATTTAAATCATTTAATAGCACTTATTATTAACAAATATGGGTAAGGGTTTTCTGTAGTTAAATGATAAATAAAACTAGGGCTTTCAAGAGAAAAGATAGAAAATAATGTAACAATATATTTATTAACATTTGCCCATCATTTTTCCTCAAGAATGAAATAGAACTAAAATCACATAAAGATTTGACAGATAAGTTTGAGATTATGTTATACATTTTGGGAATCAAAAACATGTCTGAATGGACCCTAGTTTCATGAGGGCATACCCAGAAGTTTATTTCCTAAGTGCTGATAAGAGAGAGATGGGATTTGAAGGCATCTGACTGAAGCATCTTATTTGAAAACTATTATTTTTTTGCTCTTTTCTAATTGCCAGGGGAAAAATCTTCTCTAAATAGAAATGCTCAAAAAAGGAACAATGTTTTATCATCAATAGCTCATTCTGTTGTTAAATAAAATAAATTAATGTATTTTTCTCAAGGATAACACACAAATTTTAGAATTATCAACATTAAATTAATGCAATCCTTATTTTCTTTTCCTTCAAATTTGTGTAGGTATCATTTTCCACTAGTTTTGCTGTATTTTATTTTATTGTTTTACTATGAACTATTGACATCAGTACATTCCTTAGCAGACTGACAAGTGGTCTATACCCCATAGTTGAAGTTGCTGATTCCTTTTTAATACATGAGTGTCTCTAAATATCAGGAGTAGTTGTACAAAGTATGTGTAAGCACTAAAGTTTATTAAATTTTTTAAAAAGTAGAGTGCAAGAGATGTTGAACAGAGCCACATGGGAAATCTGACTGCCCGTTTTTATCTCATACCAGCTTCAGAGATTAGGGGTGGGTCTACTAAGTTAAAGGGCCATAAAAGAAAAGGCACAAGTTCATTTGGTTTTATGTTCATTCATTTTTATTGAATTTAATAGGTATCCCAAAGAACCCAGAAAGTATTTTTGCTGTATGTCCTGATACATTGATATCTAATTTCATCATAATTTGCTTTCTCTTTTGAAAGAGGCCTTGCTTTAGTAAATTTAGGAAGTTAGTATGTAGTGAAAGAAAATTCTTTCAAAATGTGACTGTTGGATCAATGTGGATAAACTCTCAAGTCTATTTTATCTGCTTTATTTGTTATATTTTAATAAACATTTATATTTCTAAAAGTTATTTTGCATATAATTCCTTGGCATCATCAAGTGGAACTTTGGACATTATTGAATGAAGGACAGAAACACGGATACAAAGAAGTATAAGGAAAAGTGGAGTTTTTTTTTTTTATTCCTCTGTTAGGAATTTCGCTTATACCCAAAACAGAGTAACAGAGACTGGATTTATGCTTCCCAAGAACCAACTGAAAACACCAAATATAAACATTGAACGTGACACAGAATAGAGGTGCCCGAGAGAGGAGCAGAGACAAGGTGATCTGAACTCTATTTATACCAATTACTCCTGGGAAAGCATTTTCAGGTTGTGTGAGGAGCCCAGACAGAGTTAAGCAGACTTTAACTGCTAAGGCAAAGCTGGGAGTACGGGAAGCTCAAGGCAGCTGGGGTTCACAGGGAGAGGTTAAGAAGCAAGCTTCTAAGAGTGAGAGCTCCAGATATTTTCTGGTACCAGTGAAGTATTTAGCTGATTAGTGAATGCCACATGCCCATAAGGAAACTGAGGTCTGCGAAGTGACCAGCAGAAATGAATAGAGGACACAATCTCTGGAGCTCACAGGACTGGAAATGTTTGTATCACTATCAGCAAAAAGAGAAAATCTTATCATTCAGGGGGTCTTGGGTAAAATACTCAGAAGGGTATGAATGCCTCAGTAGCATTGCAAAATTAGCACTACAGTAAAGATTCTCAATTTCTGCCAATCAAATCTTAAAGGCAAGCCTCAAGGATCAAAGTCTTTTCATACAACTTACTGCAACCCAGGACAACAATCAAATACTCCTACAGGTGAACAAAAATTTCTATTTTTAATATCCAACAAAATATACTTCCCAATGGTGAGCATGTAAAATTATCAGCTATGCAAAGAATGGAGGGAATATGATTCATAGTGAGGAGTAAAAAAAATCAATACAAATAGACCCACAAATGATAGGTGGGATACACTTAATGGACAAGATATTCAAAACATTATAGTCATATTCCGTATGCTCAAGAAGTTAGAAGAAAAATGAGTATCTTAAGTAAGAAAATGAAAAATATTTTAAAATTCAAATAAAAGTCTAGAGATTAAAAAAAGTCATTAAAGACATTAAACATACATTAGTTGGAGAATTTATTTTGTGAATAAGATTTAGTGAACACATTCCAACCTATCTTTTCTATTGGATATAGATTAGAAACAAAAAAGAATGAATGAAACAACTATTTTATGGCTGTGGTATGTAGAACTTTGCCCTGCTACCTCCCTTGACCTTCATCCTCTGAAATTATACCTGTAGATATCATGAAGAATGAGTCCAAACTGCATACATCATGGCAGGAAGGTGCTTTGACAAATTACCTCTGAATTTTATATAAATGAAACCTATACTAAGCAACACACCAAAAATTTGGAGAATTAAATACTGACCACCACCCTGGTCCCAGAATGATGACCAGGTGGCAAGTAAGTGAACAGATTCTTAGGACACGACAAAGGATTTGAACATTGAACTGATTTGAGGACTACAACTCCAAAAGGTAGACTGGACTATATAATCTTAAGTTTTCCAGGCTGATTGTTTGCTGAAACAAAGTGTCAAGTTCACTATATGATTTAAACAAGACCAACAATGTCATATTATTAAAAATGTCCAGCTATGATCTAATATTACTTGACTGATGAAGAAACAGGGAAATTTCAACATGCCTAAGAAAAGGCCAATGATAAAATTATATGACAAAATCTTAAAGCAGATCATAGAAAAATGATATAGCAAGAATATCCGAACATTTTGGAAACAAAAGGAAAAATAGAAAACTCAGAAAAAAAATTAAAAAAGAAAAAGTGTGCCCTGGTGTAGCAGTGGTTAGTTTAATTGCCTCCAAAAGAGTAAGTCACATCCCCTTGCATTTGAATCTCCAGTCCAGAGGGAAACAGCTGCCAGTGTGAGCAACTAAATAAAAGCTAAATAAAGATGACTCCTCCCTCTTTCTCTTCCTCCCTACCTGCCTACTCAACTTCATTATTGCCGATACTTTTCCTTCAAAAAATTAAAGAAAAGAATAAGAAATTTCAGAAATAAAAAAAAATATATATAATTACTAAACTCATTGAATGGGTTTGACAGCATGATGAAGATGACATAACAAATAGTCTGTTTACATAAAGATAGAAAGCAAATATCTGATCTGAACAGAGAAAAGTAATTTTAAAAAGTAGAACCAGTAATCTGTTAGAAAATAACACATGTTTTAACTATGTGAGTTCCTGGAAAGAAAAAGAGTATGATATTGAAGAAAGAAAGGAAAAAAATAAAGAAGGAGAGAAAGAGGAGGGAGGCAGGGAGGGAAGGCAGACAGCATTAAAAAACTACTGGAGATGTTTCTTTATGTGATGAAAGGCATCAGTCTAAAATTTCAAGAAACTCTGATACCTCCCACCCCCAAATAGATAGATGAAATCTCTATGACCGCATAATTCACTTCAATGTGCTGAAATCTAAAGATAACAAAAGAAAACTTTAAAGGAATCTAGAGAAAACTGCATTAACCATAGGGAGGAAACAATTTGAATAACTGCATATTTCTTATCAGAAATCAGTGGTCAGGTTGGAGGCAAATTACATTATTAAAATACTGGGGGGTGGAGTTTGGGGGCACTCAACTCAGAATGCTATAGCCAGTGAAAATAGCTTTCAAGGGTGAAGGTAAAATCAAAATATTTTCAGATAAAAGAAATGATCGAATGTTATCACTCTACTCTAAAATAATTGTTAAAAGGAAGATCTTCATCAAAAAGGGAAATTATAACCTAATTCCCATTACCCTATCATGGTCAATCATTGACTATCATATCTTGTACTTGATTGTTTGAAGATTTCTTTGGATTTTTTTTTTCTGATACCCTCCAAATTTAGCACAGCTGAATTCGCAAGATAATTTCAATTTTAATTTGAACTTCCATCCTTCTTGTCATTCTCAATTATCACACAAACATGTATACTTTCACCTGGACTCACTCAGGATTTTTTTTTTAATTATCAACAAGATAAATTTTAGTGTAATTCATTTGTCAATTAGCATTACTGTTTACATAATTTTGTCAATGACCAATATCTCCTTAGTGAAAGGTATTTTTAAGCAATGGTAGAGTCTTATCCAAATCAATAAACTGTTAGATATAAATATCTCCTTTATGCCACTTTAATTTTGAAATAGACTAGTCAGAGAAATAACTGTGGGAGTCATTTTCATGAATTTAGGAGTGAGGTCATTCACAAATTAGTTCTGCAATTTCCATCTGGCCTTTCTACAAAATACAATAAAAACTTTAATACATTTCAGTTTTATTGTCCTCTACCAGGTTCTATTAAATAGATTTTCTATTACTTTTCACTTAGAAAAGTTGAGCTGTTTATTCTGTTTTTCTGTTCTCCTGGCCAAAGATCTTTCCCTCTTCTATTCTTAGTGTACACACACACACACACACACACACACACACACACACACACACACACACACACCCCTCACTTCAATCTCCTTCTTCTTACATTTCTTTAACTAATATCAAGTATGCATGTTTACAATGCTACCCTGGTGCCCATTTCCAGAGTTTTTTTAGTTAATGTCCTGGCTGCCATTGTGTTGAGTCCCATCATGTGTCTCAAATAAATTAATTTCTTCCTTGTGTGTTTATCATTGCAATCAACTCTGAATGTAAGTTGTAATAGTTTATAGAACACATAATAGGAAAAATAATTAAGCTACATTTAAAATCCCAAACCCTTTGTAATTACAGCATATAATGAAATTGGTTATAAATATTTTATTTTATGTATCATATGTAGTGATAACTGTGTGAATATATTTTGATTCTGTCTCTGCAGATTAATGTATCTGCAGATTAAACCTATGTTTGCTAGATTTCTTTTTACTTTACTAACAGTAAACATTTATAAAATAGCTTGAAAATAAACCCCAAAATGTATTTTTAAAATGTGAAGAATGTCTTTGTTGATAATTAAGTCAATTTGATATAATTATTGATTTTGGGTGAGATTTTCACTATTTTTAAAGATTCTATTTTATTGAATATGTGAATTGGGTTCTAAATCTGCTACTACATAAAATAAAACACAATCAACTAAGATAAAAGGGAATAAGTCTTTGAAGAGATGAATAATATACTTAAAGTTGCTACTTTTTGTAATTTTCCAGGAAAATTTTAACATGTTGGACAAACTATGTTCCTGTTACTTACAAATCACCCTGCTCTTCTACAAACGCTGTAAATACTTCTTGTCCCTGGTGTATCGTCTATTCTCTCAAATTATAAATGTGGAATGATCTTGTACAGCCACGCCTAGCAACTGTGACTTCTATAGCTGTCATGAAGTGTCAGCAAACGTGATGACTATTGGAATATGTCGAGAACTAAATAAAGACCAGGACTGAATAAAGCACCTGGACACAGAAAACTATACATAATCTCCTTTGCTTCCTTTTTAAATGTTGGCATATATAGTATATTTTTAGCAGAGAGGGAATGGGATGATTTTACTTAATGCTCGACAGCTGCTCATTAGGCAGATCATAAAGAGATAAGTAGGATAAGATACTGGTTAGAATTGCAGAGTAGGTGCCAGGAGCAATAGATTTCAAGTCTTGTGCACTAACCTTGAATAACCTTGGGAACTTATTTTTCTCTTGCCATTCCTGGCTTTTCCCAGTCTTAGAGTTGGGACAAGAACACTCTCCCAACATCTCAAATGCCTGAGTTGGAATCTGTGAAAATTTGTGATTGTTGAAGTCATCAAAAAAGTGGTCATAAAGGAGGTCTCTATGACTGTTTTACTTAGCTATGGTCCCTCACAAAGCAGAAAGCCTTGAGAGGAATGTAGGATTAAAACTTTAAAAAAGTTAAATTTGGTGTGATTGCACTCTGTCTTTCCTGAGATTAATAATAATATTTTTAATTAGGTCTCATATGGTTACTTTGTCATTAGGTAATTTTATTTTACCTCAACCTAATTAAAGATATTTGAACATAAAATCTGTAATGAAAAGCAAATATATATTTTGGTGAAATCATGCAAGCATATCCAGTTAAAAATTGCAATAACCCATGCTTATCTACAGTTCAACGTTTATCCATTTAATCACTTTTTCCAGGTTGGAAGGATGATCTCTTTCTTTTAGGTTGAGACTTCTGAAGGTAATGAGGCTTTCGCTTATAACCAAGCAAAAATAAATCAATTTAGATCTTTATATTTTAAAATATTTTCCATTTATAATGTAGATGAATTTCTATTTCAGGTCTTTGAACTATAATATGAAAAGAAACTAATAATGAGATGATGCTACTTTCAAATAACTTGTTTCCCATTGCAGTAAAACAGCAGTTTATGGAATCCAATGTTTTTGTTTTTTTTTTGTAATAGTGATTGCTGGGGTAAACCTTTCACTTTTAGCCTAAGCTTTTTAATACAATGTAAAATTGATAATATAATTTGATTTTAGATTGCTAGTGTATCATTTTTTTAATAGCTTTGACCTCTTTCATGTTTTGCTGTTTATAATATTGATTTGAATGAGTGGCATTAAAAAATATCCTGATAGTGAAAGCATGAGAGCACTAGAGTCTGATCCATCTAAATGAACTTTGTGATGGACTCCGTCACAGTCCATCACCTGGGGAGCCACGAGACACAGGAGCAGTCAGCCATGCTGATTATGTGAACTGCTGAGAATAAGGAAGAAAACACAGAGCCAACATTAGCTGTTGGTTTCCACAAATAAGTTGCCTATGGTCAGCATTTATGATTCCAAAGGGCTTCTGTTGCCAGTGTTTGAGATGCTGTGGGTCTATGCCAACACAGTCTGTGCCAGAGCCCCTCAGTACCATTCTTGGCCTGGGTGCACTTCTGTGGGGAGATATGACTCACTGTATATATTTCCATTACAATGGATGACAGAGTAATAAATCCATTTCTCCTTGAAACAATATTTTTATAAAACCTCTCCAATAAAATTAAGCAGCGTAAAAATGCCCACATATAACCACACGCTAACACTGTTTTCCCCAGTAAGGCAGCTCAGCTTCCCAAATCATGTGAAACTAGAAGACAAAAAAAATAAGAAGTGTGTGTACCAGTCAACACAAATCAACCGATAATAATGTTAAGTGATCATAGCCAATGAATAAGTCTTAGGTCAAATTCATTTTCTTTCACTTCAATTCAAGCCAGTTTATAGAATTTAAGTCCACCAAAGGGAAATGTTTTAAAATTCCTATGCCGGGGCCAATGTGAATAGAGGGGTGGTTATAATATCATGTACTAACGAAGACCATTTGAGGAAAATGCAATCTATATTTTTGGCAGTACATATTTTCCCTAGGAAATAAAGTCAGTTAATATTTTTGTAAATTCAAAATTTCCCTAAAATGTTAAACTTTACCTGATCTTAGTAAAATAATTCTTGCTGTAAAAGTCAGGCATTATCTTTTTTTGCTCCACAGAAAAGTCACATAGGATCTAAGATAATTTTTTAATGAAACTCTGGTTTTAGCTGATCACGGAATGCTGAGGAGTCATAGATAAATGAATTAACTCCTCCCTGCTAGATCCAGAGGATTTTTCCCTTTGACGTACTACCTCTACTGCCCATGCTAGGGCATGTATCTTTCTGCTATTTCTCTCAGAGGCAAAATGAACTCCTTCAAGGTGGGTACCGCAATATGTTTGCACTAAGGGATTTTTCCCTCCAGATCCCTGTGACCAGGAGACAACATCTCATTCAAACTGAATCAATTCATTGTTTGACCAGATGTCAATCAATTTCCAAAATAAAAATTCCATAGAAGAGTTTCCTAGAGATGGAAAGATGGAGTTCCATTTGCTTACCTTGAATTGGCTTGGATTTAGCAACTTTCAGTAATGAATGACCAATGTGATATGTGACACCAATGAGATTAGGTTGTAAAAAAAGACTTTGCTACTTCCGTTTTTGATTTTCCTTCTCCCTCTCTGGGATATTTCATCTTGGGGGTGGGCAAAGCAAGCTGTCATGTTTTAAGAAGTCATTTGTGAGGCCAGTGTGGTAAGATTCTGAGACCAGTGAGGAATGGACTCTATCAACAGTCACAGTAATGAGTGTGACAGCAGTTACACCAGCCCCATTTGAACCTTGAGTGATTGTAGCCCTTTATGAGAACTTGTTTAAAACAGTCAGAGCCATTCAGATGAGAAGCTCCTAGATTCTTGACTTCCAGCAAGAGTGTGAGAGAATCAATGTTTTTTTGTTTAAGATGCTAAATTAAGTTTTGGGGTAATTTGTTATATAGAAATAAATAATGCAATTGGTTTCAATAATAAATCACAGGAGAGTTACAACTTTGCCACCTCCAGGTCATTCCATATTAGATATTTTTTTAAGGTATCCCCTCTCCTTTTCCTGATAATTAGAATTTTAACAACTAGAATTTCATAACACTCTGTCCTTGATTTTCTTCTTTTTTGCTCTATTAGCTTATTGTCTTTATAGCCTCAAATATCAGTTCGGAACTTGTACATTTATCTAGATCATTTCCAAGATCAGGGTATTTCAACCTCAGTGCCCTCAACATTTTGAATAGCATTCCACCTGTGGTGAGGGGCTTCCCTCTACATTGTAGGAGCTTAAGCAGTATCCTGATCTCAACATTCCAGATGCCAGGGATGTATTCACTCCCTCAAAATGTCTCCAGATAGTGTCAAAGTTTCCTATGGGGTTGGTGGGGATGGGAAGATTGAAAACTTTGGCCTGTGAAGGCTAGCTCTTCTTGAACTTTACTCAGGATTTCAAGTCCATCTATCCAACCACAGACCGAAGGGTAATTGAAAGTCTCTACTTGTTTAGTATAATCTTATTGGTATCAACCTCTAGATGTTAAATTTTGTTTCGTCATCTCCATCTTTTCCCCAAAACTCTTTAGGACATAAAATTAGCTTGAGTGTCCCCCATGTCATTCAATCTGTACACAATCTGCCATCTTCTCAATGATTCAATGGCTAAATCTTCACCACTGTCCACAAGTCTTATTTATTCTATCCCTTATCTATCTTTCTAACTTCACCTCATTGTTCATCCCTTTAGTCATTGCCTCTAATCACTTTGTGGTGGTGGTTATTATCAGAGACTCTTTGGTACCAGTCTTCTTCCTCTGGCATTGACTTTGTGCTTGCTTCTCTTGACGAGTATGAATCTGCTCCCTTTTTAGCTTCCTACATCTAAACCACTTGTCAAATCTCAGCTAAAATGTCGCTGCTTCAAGGATATTTTTTTGATTGTTTCATTTGGATTCATCCCCTAATTATAATCTCAAGCAGTACCCTCCTATTTTTAGCAGAAATAGTTATTTTTAGAACCTGTAATTTCTCCCTCATCAATAATTTTAGCTTGATTAACAGGATGCTATCTCCATTCATGTTCCTCTGTCTTGTACCAAGACAGTGTCTGTCGAAAAAGCAGGCAAACAAAAATATCTGTTGATTTTTAAAATAAATGTCTAAATGAGTAAACCCAGAGGCAGTGTGGATTTTTTTATTCATGCTACTAAAGTGTGGAGATGACCCAGCAGGACTACATGAGATTCTAAGTATCTCTTTTAACAACTCTTTTGTACAAGTATCTACCATTTTTATAATTTGGAAAAATGTATGATAAACTTTAGATGTGAACTTTACTATTCCTATAAGAGACAAAAAGCATTATTATTGAACTATCAATTATCCAACTGTTACCATGGTTAATGAACCAACTGGTATAACTATATTTAACTTGATTTTTTTTATTCTGTTAACTGTCAAAATATTTCACTTGGACAAGTATAAATGAAAATGCTTCTTACCAGAAAATATAATATAAAGCAGACATAATTGAGAATGCTAAAAAATTCTGTAATTTAAAACGACATCACAATTAAAATGTAAGAAAACAGACAAATATATGATAAAAAATTATCATGAGACTTAAGAATTCTTATAAAATTACTGAAAACCTTAATTTAGTAGAAATAATAGAAAAAGGTGAGAGTATACAAAAGTTGAAATGAATAAAATACTGTTTAAATTAATAAATAATATATACCAATTTATAGAAGTAAGATATTGGATTTATCCAATATCCAAGTTTGTTTAAACCACTAAATAAAATTTATAAGCATTTATATTCAGAAAATTAAAATTTGAATATAAATATATATATATTTGTTGACATGGAGGTTTGTATATAAAGGTATAGTCTCATAAACAATATTTCACATAGTTAAGTGAGAAAGAAGTTATAAATTGTGGATATTATGATGTCAATGCATGCTTTATATAGCCATAGAAATAGGCTAGACAAAAAAATATTAGTGTGGTGATTATATTTGAATGATGGAATTTTGTTATTATTGCTTAAGCTGTATGTATTTGCCTAAATTATTGTTTTATAATTGGAAAATAACTGCATTATTTTGGAAAATATAGCCCAAAATTAACGTTGATATTCTTAGATGCTTTTCCAGGAATTTTAAACATATTTTAACAATTTTAACATTAAAGATATGTCTCAGAAATAATTTCTTAAAAAAATATGTGTCTTCACTACCATATACTATTTAAAGTTTTCTGCCATTGCTCCTAAAAATTCAATTGCTAGCTCCTAGTAATATAATTTTGATCTCTTTATGTCACTATCAATATTAAATTTAGAATTTTAAGCCTTCTTAAACTCATCCATCATATTAGTAAGGAAAATTAGTATATGCCTTGTTATCTCAAATGAAAATCAAAGCATTTGCTAATTCCATGGCATTCTTCTATATATTTTGCAAACTCTTGTAATGAATGAAAATAAGAAAAGAAGCAAACATGGCCTCAGACCTTCTTTAATCTTTAACTGAGGACTATACAATGGGACTATTCCATCAATGGAGAGACAGGAATGTCTTTTGCATGGGGTGGTGGTGGGGGACTTCTTCATAAAACAAATGGTCTTGCTTGTCACTGAATTTTCTTTCATACTGGTTAGCAAATGAGTATGTTCTCTTTGGTGGGTCAGAGGAAGGCTGATCAAGCATTGTTTTATCTTTCTTTTGCCCACAAATTCTCAGCTGCACCCTAAGGGCCAAATTTAGAAATGAAGATAAAACAGATGTGTTCATAAAATTGAATGCATACCTGTGCTGCCTACCAGAAAACCTCAAAAGTTTCCCATTGCACAATGTTTTGATTTTCTAGTACTGCCAGTAACGGTCCCAGCAGGCAAAGTTTCTTCCCCATCTTCTAAGCAGACTGGCAGCCCCTGCTTGGAGAATGTTAGTGATGAGGTCTTTGCAAATAAGCACAAGCTGCATTATGTCAGCTTCAAATGAAATCATAACACAAAGACAAAACATTCATAAATTGATAGAAATTATAGAGCATCAAATGAGATACAAGGATTTGATCTCCTCATTTGTATGTTCTTGTCTCCCTGTCTATAAACATATGTTTGCACATGCTGTGTATTGATAGATTAACATATAAAATTACAACACTGCATTTGCAACACTGTAGTTAAGGTTGTCTTCACATTTATATTTCTGAGGTTTTATATCTGAACTATAAACATCCTTTCTGGGTTGAAACTTGGCATGTAGTGCAAAATAGACGTGTGTTCATCTTTCATCTAAATACAGAACAAATTTCATAGAAATGCTTAGATCTTTTTAAAACATTTTTTAGTTAACCTAATAAAATAGTTTTTAAAACAAATACATAAAAATGTATAGGTTAAGTTTCCTAACCAGGGTTTAAAACAAACAAACAAACAAAAATGAATAGAAACTTTATTTTCTACATTAGGGAGAATAGAATATGTGCTTTTAACCTAATCATAAAAACTAATTTTGACCATTTGATTAGAAAAAAGTATGTTGATGGAATTTAACAGTGAATAGTATTCAAAAATAACATAAGAAATCTACTTAGCTTTTTGTGAGATAATTGTTTTGTGTGGTGTAGCTGACATAATATCATGTTCTATTGGATGCTAACAAAATAATTATGATAGCTGTTTAAAAGTATATATTCATACTCATTTTTTAAGCTATTATTTTGGAGGGACGAGTTAACCAAATTTTATTGAGTGTATTGAAACCACTTTGAAATAGAAAAAGTTCAAAATTCTGCCTGGAAATATATTTTTCAAAAGATGTATAGATTTGAAACAAAAATAAAATTTCAAAAGTAGAATTTATTGATTAGTTAGATTATTTCCTATACATTTTGAAATTCTCATTATTCTCCTGGTGGTTCTAGATACTGGTTACTTTAATCAAGTTGTTTGCACAAAACTTTCTTTCATTTATTAGAAAAATACCTTTTAAAAATTCAGTCTCTCTGTAACAATGAGTTAACTACAAGGATTATTGTTATTTTATACCTCCATAATATCTGTAAGTTCTTTTCAATATTTTCCAACAATTTTCAGGAGACTATTTACTTTTTACAAATAATTTTGGAAGTGAGAAAAATGTGTGCCTGGTGGAATGTGGGCTGTATATTTATTTGCAATTAGCTATGAAGAATATATAGCAACTTTCTTTTACAAAACACAACTTTACATTTTCAGATAGGGAAATTTATGGGTGACATACTTTTGGGACAGGCACATTGTGAAAAATCAGTTTTGCTATTTAGTGATTCTAAAGTGTTCAGTTTTAACTATATAAATATATATGCAGTATATCAGAGCTTGGAGGATGAAATAAAAGAGCAAATTTCCGGAGCTGGAAAGTCTAACTTTTGACTTATAGCTCCAGTGTTATGTATTCATCCCCAAAGGCTCTGTTTTCTTGCTTCCTACTTTCTGCTACTGCAGCCTCCTGGGAATGATGATGTTCTGTGGCTTACACTGTCCTGGAGTCTACCATGTGTATAACTCAGCGAACTCTACGTCCTTCACCACTCCACATGTTAAGCATTTGGACTAGCTTACACTTCACTTCCTACTAGCAAATGCTTCATGTTCTCACTTCCTGTGGACTGAATAAGTCACTCATCATTCATGTGGGAAAACTAACGATGGGTCTGAACCAGGACGATCCAACCACCATCATACAGAATGGAAAGTTGATATGATTCCTATTTATGAATCTAGACTTTATTTCCTATACTATAAAATATACACTTAACAATGATATTGTTTCCCCCCCTTAGGACATGAACATTTCTTTTTTCTTATATCGGGATAGCACTTTAAAGATGCAAAAAATTCTAAACTTGACATATTCATATCCTGAAGTTTTCAGCAGGAAAAAGTAGATGGTTTCTAGAGTGTTTATTCCTTTTCTAGGAGTAATTAACCCCTTAGGGAAGGAGAAATTTCATTGACAAATATAATATATTCTGAATTACAGAAAATATTCTTATTTTTTGTTTCTACTTACCCTTCTATACCTTGCAGATTTCTGAAAACTAATGATTTAATCTACTTGGAGCATATAATTTACACTGAAATGTTATCATGATACAGAGTAGAGAGCGAGGGTATGCCATATTAGTTACAAGCAAGATTGTTAAAAATATATAATATTCAACCTATCCTTAGTATATGGACTCACTGATAATAGTTGAATAGATTAATTCACGAAAGAATGAAAAAATGCATAAAGAAGGCATTTTATTTTGGAAATAAGTGATCACTTATCACTTAGTCTTCTGCAAATATTTGTGAGCTAAAATTCCTCTGGGAGATTGGAAAACTCTACAACATCTGAATATTTTTCTGTCTGCATCACCATAGACTTTTGTGTGCCTCCTTGTCAAGTGTCAGCTAAATAAGCCGCTGTGTAGATTATCAATATAGGAAACTGGAAATTGTGCATATGTTTTTTTTTGTATTTACTCTAGCCTAGTACTACATATAGTCGGAACTTAAATCCATTATACCCATGGTGTTGATTATTTTATTCATTTTAAAAATGACTGAAGATATTCTGTGTTGAGAGTGTGTTATGAAATCACTATCATGAACTATTTGTGTTTTACTGGATGCATGTATCATGTTGCATTTTTCCTACCAATGATACTATTGACATATTCCATTATTTTATAAAGTTCTTAGTCTTTCAGATCATCATCCCCATTTTGTAGCTGGAAGCACTGGGTTATTAACAAGTAGATTATGTGTGATATAGATGTTAGTTTGCATCTGAATATGCTCTCTCCTAAGTGGAAAATCTTTTAACCTGGCATTAGTACTGTTTATTATCCATTACATTAATTTGAAAATAAAATCACCACCTAACTGACCATGTCTTTCCCTGTTCTCTTTAACTCCTGCTTATCTCACTTGTTGACACAAAATTAGATTCTTAAAGTATTGTTTATATCTAATATATGGCATACGCATCAGAGATTTTACATACAATGCTCATATGCATGCATTATCTGTTATTATATTATATATACACTTAGAGTATTATTCATATTTAAAGTACAGAATCGTGACACTCTCACTATTTCTTAATGCAAAAGATATGTCACATGGTTACCATGGATCTTAACAATACCTTTACCTATCCTACCTGAATCTACCTGAATTTCATGCCTTCCTTTTGCATGAAACTCTACCACAAGCAAATGAGTCTACTTGCTACCTTTAACATCTGGAATTTACAGGTGGCATTGTCAAGACTAATGGCAGAATCCATATTTTTTTCTAGTTCATTTGTGCTCATACATAAACATGACAAATACAGAGGCTACTAAGAACAAAATCTTTATTTGCTCACTCAGGGACATTCAATCTTAATAGCATTCTCCAGAAAAAAAAGAAAAAGAAAGAAGAAAAATGTGGCCAAAGAAATTCAAGACTGCTCACAGCTCAAATATTTTATTGAATACTGATTGAACCCAGTCATGATACCTGACTGACTACATTAGATTCAGTTCATGACTGAGTTTATAATTCAAAATGCACTGGAGAAGTGACGATGACATTGAACCATTCATGAAACAAACTTGGTCTTTTCTGAAGATACTTTCCCCAGATTCAGAAAAGAGGAGCTCTTTAGCTCCAACAGAGCTGCTCATCTGGTACGGATAAACTCCAGAACCTAGTAGAGGAAAGAGGAATGTGTTTTTAAAGGAACTTTAGACGCCTTATAATAAATCTGGATGTGCTTAACAAAATCCCTGAGGAGTTCAAAAAAGTCTGGATGTGTTTTCTCAAATAACTATTTAAAGCATATTAGAGTTTTTTAATTGCACTGGGGACTTTTCAAAGCATATCAGGACAAAACAGTAGAGTATAGGCCCCAATATGCTAATTAATAGATAGCTAGACCCCTGAAATAAACCTGCAACACTCCATTAATCAGGCAGTAATTGAATTGGCACAGTGCTTTTGTGCAAACTACATGATAATTGAAAAACCAAACCTGGCAACAGCGAGGGTAAGGTTCCTCATAATGGCATATAGTAGGGCATCCTGCTTTCTGTGGTCAGTGGACACTTGGCACTCCTGACAGGAGGTTGTGACCAGGGGAAAGTTGACCCCACTCTGAGTCCACTGTAACATTGTCTTTTACCTCGTTGGTCTTTTAGGTATGTGATATCTGGGGGTCACAAAAAGAACCCCATGGAAATGCAAGTAATGGCTGATATGCATTTCTCTGTTACCTAAAGACATCTGCCAATTAATGTGATTATAAAATAATAGTGAGGAACAGATGTTTCATTTGCTAATTTTATATCTGACTGTTTGAAAGCTAACTACCTGGGGATTGAACTGGCAAATACTACTTTGCTTACGAAAAAAGAAACAATGCCATACGTTTTTTTCCCACACAGCTGATGTGGTGTAATTCTCTATATTGGTTGCCTATAGTAAAAGCTCAGTGAGAGGGAGACTGATTGCTTCTAAATGAAGAGAAGAAAAATAGCATTTTAAGCTTTTTTACTACAAACAAAACATTAAGCATATTGCCATACCCCAAAAAGGATGCTGCAATAAAGACGTTTTGTTTGTCCTACTGTGATGAAAATGGGTGGAAAAAAAGATGTGGATAAAATGAGGATTGACATGAGTTTTCCATCAAGAACTTTAAAACAAATCATCTCAAAGACATTTTAATGTGCCATCATTAATGCAGGTAAAGTATAAGGAATGTGAAATGATAGAGAAAGCATAAAATTTCATTATTTTGGGAATCTGGAGAGAATTAGAAGAAATTTAGAAAAATTACCTAAAAATGTTTTGATTAAATGTGTTCATTCTAATTTGCTCATTTGCTTTCCCAGTGAAGGTGCTTACAGGTTGAAATACAACTGTGATATGACTGTGTAGTCTGGACTCATGTGAATCAAACCTTTCTTGTCAAAGTAGTCCCTTTGTCTCCATCACAAGAAGTCAGCTCTAAATGGGAATTCCTCTTTTATTTTATTGCTGATCATGCTGTTGAATGTGACTTTCCTTTTCTTATTAATGACTCATCCTAAGCCCAATGGTGCTTGGTTTTACTTTTTTGTCTATCTCTAGGTGTTACATAGCGAGCTTTTATTTTCTTGTGTTAGGGAGATGGTTTTGTGTCCTGGTGAATTTTCCCTCTGGCTGTGGGCTTTATTTCATAGCAGCTGTTCAGGTTCTCTTTTCTTTTACACACTGAGGTCATCCCTAGTTCTTTGAAAAAATCTGCATCTTCATTCTCTAGCTTGGGTTTCTAGGCTCTGCGAGGGCTGGACTTCCCTCATGCCAGGCAGGCCTGGATTTTATCTTGCAAATATTGGCTTAGAGTCATTTTTAAAATATTGAATCTTTCTCACTTGACTCTTTCTTTTTTTCCTTTTCCTTTTCCATCCCAGACTTCCAGCTTTATCGCAACACATAACTTCTATATTCCCACTTATCACCATCTGCACAGCCCCAGCACATCACTTCTTGCCTGCACTTCCTCAGCTGTCCCTGTGGTCTCTGCTTCCACTCTTGTCACCATAGACTCAACATATAAACACTGATGGTTCTTTTTGAGGATGTGATCATATGTCACTTCCTTCACTACAGTTAAAATCTCTAAGTGGCTTTCCATTGTATTTAGAATAAAATTCAAACACCTCACTGTGATGTAAATGACTTTATTCAGAATTCTTCCCTATTTACCTCTCTTAACTCTCTTATCCCTCTTTCCTTTTTATCACCTTCACCTGGTCCATCACTGAAGTTCAGTCATACATTTGTACTTCCTCAGATAACACCAGGCTGCTTGGGTCTGCAGATCTTAGGTTTATTATTCCCTTAGCCTGGCACACTCCCTGAGCTTTGTGCATGATTGACTTCTATTCTTCAGGCTTCAGGTCTAGGATTACTTCATCACAGAGCTTTTCTCTGTTTTTATAAGCACCCCCCAACCACCCCTTTATTCATCTCATTCAAAATACTCTCCATGCCCATTCATTTTATATGTGTCACCTAACATAGTCTCAACTCATCTGGTTCATGTTTCCTTTTTTATTGTTAAGTCTCTTGCTTCAAAAGGTACTCTCTGTGAGGGCAGGGATTTTGGTCTTTTTTTCCCTTCCATGCTCCCGAAGACTCGGACAATACTCAATAAGTTCTTGTGAAATGGATAAAAAAATTGTTTTCACTAAGCTTACAGTCTGTACAACTGTTGAGGAGAGATCAGCCCAGTAGTCACAAACTAAGAGTCTGGGTTTTTTCCAAGTGTTTTCAGAAACAGAGAAATCAATAACTACCACCAAATTACCATTTCTTTTTTCAAAAAAAAAGAAGAACAAATTCAATTTTTAACGCAAGTCTATGTCAATCAAACTTGACTCCATGGAATGGATATAGGGAAATCAATCTATTTTAAAGCAAGTATCAAAGGGAAAAAGGAAACTTCTTGTTCAAGGACTGCCAAATTATTTCATAAAGGGCCAGAAAGTAGTAAATATTTTAGACTTTTCATACTCTTTGGTGTCCACTGCAATCGCTCAGCTCTGCTGCTGTAGTAAAAGCGGGTGCAGATCCATTGGATGGGTGTGACTATGCACCATCACGACGATTTATTGACAGAAAATGTGAATTTTATATAATCTTCAACTTCCATTAAATATTATTCTTGTTTTTATTTTATACCATTTAAAATATGTCAGTATTTTTTACTCTCCTGGCAAATCTCAGCCAGATGTGACCTGCAGGACACTGTTTACCAATGTCTCCTTTAGAAGTATTGACCTGTGCATAACTGCTTTTTCGACTTGCTAAGACCTGAAAGTTGCCAAATCCTAGAACTTCTAGGAGGTTCTCTCTCTACAGAGATTCTGAAGGCATAGTGTCTCTAATTTTGTTGTTAACAATCACACTTATATAGGAATGAAAGTAATGTCTCTTTATCTCTTCACTTTCCCAAAGGATGATACATTTTCTTGATTATTTCCAGAAATCAGTTTCAATCTGCATGCATTATGCATCATTCTACTCTGTTATACTAATCCATGTATTTATTTATTCCTTCCTGTCTCCTCCCTCCACCACCACAAACACATGACTAGCTAGAGACCAGGGAATAAGAAGTGGAGAAAAAGAAATCAAACATCAAATATGTTCCATGTCCTGTGGTCTACAATAGAAGCTCCACTCTTTACATGGTTGCGTAAAATTAATCATAGAATTACAGCTAAAGAACACAACACTTGATTGCCTATTAGGGTTGTTTTTGTTTTGTTTTGTTTTTTAATCTGTTACTTACAATTACCCCTTTCATTCTGAGAGGAAGTTTATTCCTAATTATTTTTTTTTATCCAGGATAAATGCAACAATATACTCTTGATTTCCTCCCATCCCATCCTAATGTGTTGACTCCTTCCTATTACTAAGTAATAATAAATTTCTCCTATATTATGCTTCTCTCCTGTATCCATTTCTTCATTCTTGTTAAAGTCTACTAAATTCTTACAAACCTTTATCTCCATCTTGCCTTCTTTCAAGCCATTGTCCTATCTAAATCCTTCCTTTTTTAAAAGATTTATTTAAAAAAAAGACATTAATGTCATTTTGTCACTAGGTCTGCCAGTTACTATTGTTGCATAATAAACCTCCTCAAAATCTATTGTCTTGAAACAGTCATTATTTTGTTCCTGAATTTGAAATTTTAGCAGTACTATACAGGGACAATTCACCTCTGTGCCAGGTTTCAGCTGCAGTGTCTAGTCTGGTGACTGGATGATTGCTTTTAAGAGCTCCCACATAATCTGGTAACTGGCTTCTTGGGTGATTTACAGCATGATGTTTGGGTGCCAAGTATAGACATCCAAGAGACAGATGGCAGAACTGTCAATTGCTAAAGGTTAACAGATATTCAATACTACCATATATAATTGGTCAACATGTTAACAAGTTCAGGGGGAAATAGACCCCAAATTTTGATGGGAGAAACGTCAACAAATTTCAGAGCCATGTTTCCAAATTATCTCATTAAGACCATTGGTAATAGCACTATCAATCACCAAGTTACCAAATCCAATGACTTCTTTTCAGTATTTCCTCTACATGTTTTCTCATCTTCATTGACACTCTTGGGCCTCCTTTATCTTTTCAGTTTCTTTGGAACACTGGGGAAAGTTTCCTCTTTATCTTCTTTTAATCTTTTATTTGTTTCTCTGTCTATTTCACTTCTTTTCTTGCTCATTTATCATAACTATTAGAATTCTCCTGTTTTTAATATTCCATATTCATATAGCCTTTCTAGATTATTCTAACTGAATCCAAGTAATACGTATACTCTGATGACACAACTCATATTTTCATTCCCTTCTTTTTACTGAGCTCTAGAACTCTTTTTTTTTAATTGTCATGTACTGCATAGTAAATGAAAATTCCACAGAACTAGGCTCTGCTGTACTGAACTGTGTCTCTTGAACATGCCTCATTCTAGAATGACTCTGACTTTGTATATGATATGCTGTTTCCTCACATTACCTTTTGCTTACTTGGATAAACATCTACTCATTTCTTAAACCCTGTTGAAATAAGTTGTATGCTATTAAACCTTCCTATTTCTAGGTAGAGTAAATTACTTTAGTAGGTTCCCATAACACTTTGTTGTTCAAACATTTGAGAGAAAATCTTCATTGCAATTTTGTTTGATTACAACCTTTAGTTCAATTAACAGATGCTCAGCTACTGCTCATTTATTGCTCATACAGTATAATTAAAGTAACAAAATATGTCCTTAAGATAAAAAATAGTGTATTTTTTTTTTTTTTGCAGAAAGATACAGATATGAATTTAAGGGAGTCAATTACTTGACATTTCCATGTTTGTGAAATTGGAGTCTTTTGTTTAATTTTGTTAAGGAGTGGGGTATGTTAACCTTCAAAACATAGAGCAATCTCTAGACTAATGTGTCCTTGAATTTACCAACTAAGATAATTAAAACAACTTCACTGACACAAATCAACCTTTCCCCCCACTTGTTTGACTTAAATTTTTGAGAAATTTAGATTGTGTAATCACTTTCCACTACAGACATTGAAAGTTGCTATGCATAATAAGTAAAACTGATCAACATCCAGTGTCTTCTTTCCCTTGATCAAACAAGAGCTAACATTTTAAGTTGTCATGCGGCCAGTTCTTGTGACAAGGACATAACCAAAAATGTTGGTGAATATTTTGAAAGCCATCAAGATATAGCAGGGCTTTTTATGCCACAATCTGAATAATATTAGTTACACAAAAGATTCTAGGATAGCAAAGCTCTATTACAGTCACATAAATGTATCAGAAGGAGCCGCAGCTCTTTGATTCAAAATACAAAGAAACCTACTTAGTGCTTTTGCAACAAACAATTTCATCCTGTTAGGCATTTTGAACTTCCAGGCTTATACAAAGAAACTTTATACTTTCATGGAGTTTGGCCTGTCTTTTTTTTTTTTTTTTTTTAATTTAGTAACACATTGGGAATATTTTCTTGAGCTATCTTGTTTCTTCTTCTAATCATCGCCCCCTCCACCAGAGAATTTCCCATTATTCAGCAACATATGGATGAAACATTTTTTTCAGTAATCATGTAATCATTCTCTCATTAACCGATTATTCTTCAGAATCAAATGGAACAGACATTTTTGCTATGACAATTTACTTTAATAAATCCCGTGGAATCAGATCTCACATATTTCTTGTTCAAATGGCTTAAATCAAAGATCACAGTGTAGAGCACAGAAGTGGTTTCTTGTTTTTTAAAAATAATTATCAATTTATTTTTGGTGCACTCATGGCATGTTGTCTCAAGAAAACTGTTAGAGATGAAAAAAATTAGATTTTTAGAAGGGAGAAATAAAGGACAAAAGAATGAGAACATCTGGTTGTTTGCAGAGATCTTTAATCTACCCTGCTCTAGGATCCAGGAGAGATTTATTTTCTTCTCTACTTTATCATCAAAATGTGATTTATTTCAGCTTGTCTACATTTTAGAAGATGTTGGATAACAGTTTGAGCAAAAAAATGAAAGGTGACAGTTATGTCCAGATATGTTTCCAAAAGATTCAACACAGTGATTGGGAAAAGTAAAATTCTCTCAGAAATGTAGTGACTTCTTGAGTTCTGAATGGTACCTTCAGGCATTGGAAAAAGGAGGAAGTATTTTCAGGGAAACATCAGGATAGGCACTGGGAAGAGAGAGCCCAAAGCTCTTTTATTTTATTTTGAAACGACATAATATTTTGCAGGTATTTTGCTCTATGATATTCTAAGTGAATTTTTCTCTGATGGTATTCTTAGGTGATTTACTTTGACACCAGAGTACTCCTTTAACTCCTGTTTCCTTCTTCTTTGTGATTGACTTTATATAAGGAGTGCATTTTGGAAATTCAGCTTTGTAGTTTTGATTCTTTTGGTATCATAAGCCAGAATGCAACCAACAGAATTCTGGGTTTCCTGTCCTAATTCAAGAGCCAGCAAAGTTTGCAGATAAAGTGCTAATAGAAGAGAAATCATTAAAGCAAAGAGAGAACAAAAATTTTAAGACTTAGTTTTTGTTTCACATCTCAAAATGATATTGGACTTACTACCAAACAAGCACTGAAAACTTCTAAGTTTTAGTCCTTCCTTCTTCTGCAGTTCATTGGTTATAGAAATATAAGCTAAAATTCACTTTCTGAACTTCAGGTTTTTTCCTACAAAATAGCTTTTATGCTCCAAATTCCATGTTTGCTTATGCTAGTCATATGTAATTTTGCACATTTTCTAAAACATTAAATAAGGATGGATATGCCAACATCGAAAATAATTAATAAAGTGCATGTCCTTTCCACTTCACCAATTCACAAGTGGGAGACACAGAAAACCACACAATAATATCCATATACAATACTTCACATAATTGCTTAAATGATCTCATATCCTTAGGCTGCTTTTCCCATTATCAACAGGGTGATATTTTACTTCTAAAACTTTGTTTAAAAAGTTTCTGTCCATGCTATTAAACACCACAACCCAGTCTCACACGAAAGTCATTAGTGACTGTCGCCAGTTTTCTGTACTCGGTAGATTTGGGATGACAGCTGTCATTGCAGCAGGATTCGTTTTTTATAATAGTTTTATGATTCACCCTTTGAGATGAATATTTGGACACCTGATACCAGCCTGTGATTTTCTCCCTGTAATTTTCAGAATGGGTAAAACCAAATAGCAGTCTCCAGGACTCATAGGTCTTATGCCAAGTGTTTCAGTAATGACATTGGTGGAATTGAAAACCATATTCATTTATTTCCCTAGTATATGTGGATCAATATCATTTGCTAGTGCTGGTTGATGTTGGGAATGAGAAGAAGCCTAGCTTTCCTTCAAAGTTAAAGCAAATTCCTCCCATTTAGCACTCCCATTATTAAAGATGTGTTTACTAATATGTCAATTCAGTGTCAGCGATTTTCATGACAAATACATGGTCTGTAAAATAATCTATTCAACAGTATACTAAGCATGCTGTTTTTAAAATTTAGAACATCCTTAAAAACTTTTGGCTCACACCTATATGGACAATTTAAAGGTAAGTCAGTTTAAACACATGCAAAATTGAATTTTGTTTTATGATTTAAGGTTGACAAGGCACAAGTCAACTCCCTGCATTCAGGACAGCAAAGAAAAATAATCGATTCCTTAACTCTTGTGAACAGATTGATTTGGTAGTCTGAGATGTCCTTCCATCCTCAGCTCAACCTTTAGGTCCCTTCTCTATCTAGTCCTACAGTATACCATACTTTAGCACCCAGGCATTTCTCTTCTTCTGTAAAGCCATTCCCTTAGAAACATCAGATTAGTGAGTGGACCATCCTGTACTCAGTAGGCTTGTACTCAGTAGGCAAGTTGCAAATATAGGTATACTTTTAATAAGATCAGACAGAGGAACATTTGGTGTTCTGCAGGGGCCTCAGATGATAAATCTCTTCCAGTCAGGGTGGCACAAAAGGAATTAAGCTGTTTCTGTGTGAAGCAGGCACAGTTTTATATGAATGCTTAGAACTACAGCCTGCAGGACCTGCGTCAATTCAAAGAACAGATGCAGTGAAGACCAACTACTAAAATCTGCAGAGAACCCCTTGTAGCTAAATGAACTTAAAGTGGATAGTAAAGGTATACTAAACGCTGTTAAACAATGTTCATATGTTCCTCTAAAAAAGCCCAATCCTCAGCCTCTTCCCACTAAGCAGGAGACACTTTGAAATCAGATTCTTTGGTCATGCAACAGTGTTATAAATGCTGCTGATGAAAAAAACGATACTTGGGGATACAGTACAGGGTATAGGGAAGCAGTAGGAACCATTTTCCTGGTGTTTGGGAAAAGAGTGTATATTTGTGTGATTAAGATATAGGGACTTAATAGCATGATTTGAGGAAAAATAGAGCAGTTATACGATAATACAAATTAAAGACCCATATAAGTAATACCTCTAAGCCACCTCATCTTAATTTTATTGATCTTTGATGGTACAAGATAGTCAAATCAATGCATGTTTGATTTCCAGCTATTAACCAATTACCTTCAAGTACCAACCAGTTGGTGGCTCCATCAAGGCTTCTGCTTCCAGTAGCAGTGACTATCTGTACTCAACTTTCTAACAAACTTTTGTTGTGATTTGTCCTGTGATCTTAATTCTCTGATGGTTCTAGGTGGGTTTTAAGATGGCATTCATATTTTTTCTTGTGAGAGTGAGGATATTGACTTCTAAGGTGTTTCATTGTTGAACCAGAAACCAGCAGTCGATAGCTTTTTCTTAGCCTTGTGTTCTAGTGTCTGTCTGTCTGTCTGTCTGTCTGTCTGTATGTATGTATGTACTGTATATATATATATATATATATATATACATATATATAATACTTGGTATCAAGCCTGATACACAATAAGATGGCCATTTTGGAAAAAGGCAGCTCCTTTATAAATCCTTTAATCAAGACACTGGAAATGTAAGAAGATTCCTGGAAACTTCACCTTGAATGCAATGAACACCTTGAATGTAAGACACATAAATGTCCTAGGAATCAATATTTATGGCCAAAACCATATTGAAAACAAAACAAAACAAAACAAAACTGCTTTTATTGACTGTGAAGACTTATGAGTCTTGCATTTTACTAAGTATTTATCTCTCAGGAACAAAAATAAAAGGTTGACAGAAATGAACAAAATTTCTGAGAAATCATTCAGATGATTGTCTTTGATGGCAACTCCTTCTCAACATAAGCAAATATGAAGAGCCTCACCTAGCACTCTGTTCCAATACTTACGTGTTATGTATTAAGAGTGTCTGTTTTGTCAAAATATAACCTTACAGTGATGAAGCAGAGAGTTTCTAATTCCCTGCTGATTTCCATTGTTACAAAGCAAAACTGCTCTATCATCTATTATCTATTATCTCTCTTTCTCTCTCCCCCTCGTCTATCATCTAGGAAATTCTGAAGATGTATCCAAATTTGTGTTATTCTGCATGAAAAATGCTAATGTTATGAAATAGAAGTTAATTAGAAAATGTGATGTTGTCAGCCACCACTAAAACTGACCTTCTGGAGAGCTTATAAAATGTTCCTTGAAACAAATTCATGGAGAATGAAAGACTGCTAGGGAACTCGGGCCCTATGCTCACCACCCTAAGGCCAATTATGGAAAGGACAAATGTTAGTGAAAGGAAAGTAAGTTTGTTATCCAGAGGTAGCAAAAGAGGAAGTTGAAGATTTGCTCTGTCTCAGAACCACTTCTCTGACTGTAGGGGTTATAGAGTCATTCAGAGGGGTTGGTCTGAGGGAAGGCATGGTATTTGAGGAATTCCACAGGCATTGTTGATGGCAGATGCTACAAATATGATGGCTCCTGCCTAAAAGGGGTCTGCTACTTATCAGGCTATTCACAAGTGTTTCTACCTCAGTGGAAAGCTGTGTTCAATCCACTAACTGTGTCTCTGTGTCTTTCCCAGGTAAGTTTATCTGTAACTAGACTGTATGTTAATTAAACATCATATATTATGATTAAAGGATTTTACTTTTTGGCTAAGTTCACTGGGTTCCAATTCACTGTCCAGTTACAAGAGAAAAACTTATGCTTTGGTTCTTGCCTCCTATTAGTTAAGAGTCGACACTCCCAAACTTCTGGATTTTGCATGTCAGAACACCCCTCGGAGTCTTTTTCATGCTGAGGCATCTGAAAGCAGGGCAGGGAGCTTGATTTGGGAATGAAGCTCATTCAAACTACATTTGTGGTAAACTGTGTCAGAACCCCTACGAGAGCAAGCCTTAGACCAGGGATTAAAGTTTAACTATCAGGACAGTGAATCGCCTCTGGCTCCAGCACCCAGTTGTGGATGCATCTGGATCAATAAGGAAAGCTGATGGACAAGTTCAACATGTGGGACATGTCGTATGTGACCAGCACAGACCCTCACCAAGAAACAAAAGAATGACATCAGTTGAAGACCACCAATAACTTCAAAGGACAATGTAACCTTGGCCAATCAGGAACCAAAACCTGGTCTGCAGACTCCTCTCTCCATCCCGCTTCCTCACCATGTGGGATTTTCCCTTAAAAACTCAGGGCACTGGCAAGGCCTCAAGTCAACCTCCCCACTAATGGGGTCTTAGCCTCCTGGCTGGCTCCAGCCTCTCTCCATCTCTGTCTCCACTAATAGGTGTCAGCCTCACTTGATTGGCTCCCTCTGTCTCTCTGCTCCCCACTAATGGACCCCCAACTTGCTTATTCGCTGCACCTGTCTGGTATGTGGAGTGGCCCTGAACTCACAGAATCTGGACCTCCCTTGGTCAGCTGCATCCCTTTACCCTCTGATTAAACCTCTCTTGTTCACTCTCCTAAGTCTGCCAGTGGGTTCCTTGAGCAACCCAAAAACCCCCACAAACTGGTTTTAGCAATTTGGGGATGTGAGTAATCCCACATTTGACAGAGATTTGACAGATATGACAGAGAATACAAGGGTGTAATACTCATGATAAAAGACAACAGCTGCTTACAGGAGTCGATTTTGTATCCTGGTGGTCTAGTGGTGATTAAAGACATTTGGAAAATACGATGACATCAGAAGAAGCTGGCTGTTTTCATTATATTTTCTCTGAACACTAAGATTAAACTACTTCTACCTCTACTACTGAGCAGTAGCGGTAGAAGTGTAATCATCACCATCACAGTAGTAGTATTGCATGTTTATCACTGTCTCAAACATCTGAAAGACCTTCTTACAAACAGTTATTTGCAGGATAAAATTTGCTGTCATATTAAGCTGCTCCAAACATTTCACTGAAAAAAGAACAGAAAGTACTATTAAATAATTTACTTATTTAAATTACTCAAATATTCAAATATGCTAAGGTCAAGATGAGGGTAGTGGTATTTATCTATTTTGACCGTTATCATCTACTTAGAGTATATTGATCAGTATGTGACTTTCTTAGTTTGTTAACTATATTTTTATTCCAAAATGGCAATCTTATTTATCCCATACTACATGCCTATATAATATATATGTTATAAAAGGAGCCAACTTTTTCCAAAATGGCCATTTCATTTTATTGTGTGTGTGTATATGTGTATGTGTGTGTGTGTAATAGCCATTTCATTTTATTTTGTGTGTGTATGTGTATGTGTGTGTGCGTGTGTGTAATAGCCATTTCATTTTATTTTGTGTGTGTACGTGTGCGTGTGTGTGTGTGTATATATATGTATATATATATATATATATATATACAGTGGAAAAATATGCATAGAGATTTTTATACTTATGCATATGTATGCATATATACATATAAATATAAATGTGTTGATATGTTTTGCTATGTACTGAAATATTTATATTTATATATGCATTGAAAAAAAAAATAGAGAGAGACATGCCCTGGTAGAGTAGCAGTTAGGTCAATTGCCTCCACAAAATACAAGCCACGTATCCCTGGGTTTGAGTCCCAGGTCTGGGGGGAAACAACCAATTTGAACAACTAAATGGGAATAAAATAAAAAGCTTCTTCCTCTTCTCTCTTCCTGCCTACTTGTCTTCGCTCCTGCCTGCACCTTTCCTTTAATAATAAAATCAAGAAATATAGAGAAAGCTATAGATGCATATGCACATGTATTTAGATTTAGTCACAACTATAAAAATATATAGTAGAGATATAAATACACACAAGTACATTGGTATATACAGATAGATTTTTATATATACCTGTAGATATATATATATACACATACATGTAGAGAGGAATATATATGCCTACATTATATAAAGTCATGTATTTATGTGTATATAATATAGATGTATACACACAAACACACAAATGTATATATATATATATATGTGTGTATGCATGGAGATATACATATATATATATATATATATATATATATATATATATATATACAGAGAGAGAGAGGGAGGGAGAAAGAGAGAGAGGATTTTTTCCAAATATATAGCATCTTACCTCAAGCATAAAAAACAAACAGAATGTAAATTTAAGGTATGTTTTTAAAGTTAAAGTATAGGTAATTTAGTTTTAATTTTTAGATTATATGCTTTCTGTGTTGTTTTCTCTGATATTTAAGATTTAACATTTTTAAACAAAGCAAAAAAGAATCTATTTTTATGTTTACATGCCTTGATCATTTTTTCAAGAAAACCTCATTTCATCAAGTGCTACTGAAATCTCCTTTATGTTCCCACCTAAAACCTTATTCTTTTTGTGAAAAATAAATGAATGAATTCATTTAATTCTTGAGTCCACCATTTTTTCAATAATTTACCTGTCTCTGTCTTTCAACATTCTACTGTCTCCTATGCTGACCCTTTGTCCCTTAGTTCTTTGAAAAATGTTCTGATATTTATCCAAACTTTTCTGTAATATTCCTTTCATTTTTCACCTTTGCTTTTCTTATATATATTTTACACTTGAATTCATTCTATAATCTTCTTGGATACTTCTCTATGTCATGTTTTATATTTCACATATTCTTCTCTTTTATCCTGATTACTTTCTACACCTCCTTATATATCCATGTTGACTTTTATCCACTCTGAGTATATTTATTGGTATGTGACATTAGTAACCCTGGGGTATACTTTAATTTGTCATAGAATATTTTCTATTTCCTCTTTTTGACCTTTACGGAATTCCATTACTTTATTCCACTAGATTGTGCCCACCTCTTATCACACTTTTGCAAAGAATGTACCCTCTTGAAATCTGGCATTTTTTGTTATTCAGTATTTTTATCTAACCCAGAATCATTTACATGGTTTGAGTCACTATTGTGTAGTAAGTTATCTCTGTGGAGGGCATGAAACATGGCATGGAGTGTCATATTTTTCAGTTAATTCTCCTCAGTCAAGGAATGTAGGTTTGCCATTTTAAACAACTTTAGTTTCATTTGCCAATGGAAAAAATATGATGACCAGATTTGGCACCCTATATCCCTGAACATGTTTGCAATTTGACCCAAGGACATAGATTGATCAAACTGATTACTGAATTCATACGTATCAGGTTTATTTGTCTCCTCCTTTTACAATTGCTTTCTGCTCACAGTCATTCATTGTCCTACTTCACCATTTTCCCTCCATTTATTTTGCCTCTCTGGCCTTATGCACATTTGGAGTCTGTAAGTAATTTTGAAAGCAGTTGACATGAGAATTTAATAGGAATCAAATATGTTTGCATCTCCTGTTCCATATATTCAGAACTTTACTTTAAAAAAAGGAATGTATTTATTATTTGAAGATGCTTCCTAGAAAATCAGCTTAAATATTACTGGCAACATTATTTTTATCCTCAATGCTGACCTCACAGCATGCTTTGTTTGTTGTTTCCCCTACCTTCTGCTACAATTAACTTTTTTCTTCACAAACATCAAAACAGAGATGTCAAGAATTCTACTGAAAGTGAGTTGAGAATGATTTTTTTTTGCAACACGCATCAATTATTTTGCTAGTATTTTCATTGACAACTAAACAATCAGTGCTTAATAGCTTAAACATGTTTTAGATTGAAAACTTTACTAAGAAAATAAGATAATCATTCAGATTTGGGTTCAGCTGCCTCCACAAAATGTAAGCCACATACCCCAGGGTTTGAGTCCCAGCTCTGAGCGGGGTGGGTGGGGGAATCAATTGAGCAACTAAATGAGAATAAAATTAAATGCTTCTTTCTCTTCTCTCTTCCTGCCTGCTTGCCTTCACTCCTGCCTGCACCTTTCCTTTAATAATAAAATCAAGAAAAAATAGAGTAAGTAATAAATGAATGTGCATCTGTATGTTGAATGTTCTATGACTGCAAAGACTCAGAGGGAAGAGTGGCATGTTAGGAATACACTAGCCTCACCTCTTAGAATCACATCTTAGCCTTTATCTAATCTAACTATGGAAATAATTATATGAACTACAAAGTTTCTGTGAAGGTTAAAGATGGTGTATGTAACCTATTGCTATTTAGAGGTGGTTTAGTAAGTGGTAAGTATAATAATGAGGATAACGAACTTGATTATTTTTTAATATTTTTATTTTAGCAATTATTCTACACATTAATTTCCTAGGTTCCCCATTTTTTAGATACATTTCAACACACTATGCCCTCCACCAAATCACCAAGATAACACACTTGATTGTGATCGTAGATATTATTTGTGAGGTTCTTAAGGTATCTCACAGATCCTTCAAATAAATTATCTTACTTAATCTAAACAAAATCCAGTAAGGCAGACAGAAAAAAATTTTGATTTTCATTTTACATTATTTAAAGGCAACTTCTACTTAAATATGATCTTCAAATGTAACTATTTTAGAGTTTTAAATTAAACCTGGGACTGCAAGTAGATGAACAGCATCAAACTGGTGTTGTGACTTTGCTTTTTTGTACTTGAAATGCTCAACATTAATACTCAACAATTTTAAATATATGATTGCATGAAGGAATCTTTTGGACAAAGAGAATGCATGATCCTTGGGAAATTTTCACTTGGTGTACAGCATGAATACAAACTTGCAAGGGGAAAATGGATCTCCTCAGGCTGTATATACATTTTCTCTCTCAAGACTGGGACTCACTGGCCCGGGACCAGTGGTTCTCAAACTTTAACATTCATTAGAATAACCTGGAGGGCTTATTAAAATACAGAGTTGGAGCTCCCACTTTGAGGGTTTCTGATTCAGCAGATCTAAAGTAGGACTGAGAATTTACATTTCTAATGAGTTCCCCAGCAATGCTGCTGTCGCTGTGCATTCACATACCACCACTGCAATCAAGAAGCAGAACTCTCCTGTCCCCTCAAATATCTTTTCTCCTGTTACCCCTTTTCTACTTCTTCCACTAAATCAAAGGTAAACATAAATCTGTCCTTCAGTCCTGCTAATGATTTTAACATCTTTCATGTGCTTATCTGCCAGTCTGATACACTGGTGAAATTGCCTGTCTTTCACCCATTCTCTTACTGTATAGTTCATTTCTTTACCATTGAGTATTGAAAGATATTTACATATTCTGCATATGAGATCTTTATCAGGTATGTGGTTTGCAAATATTTTTTCTCAGCCTGTGGTTTTTCCTTTGGTTCTCTTAAATGAGTCTTTTATTGGTGATCCAAAATTTTAACAAAATCCAACTTACCAAAAATTCTTTCATTGATTTTTCTTTTGGTATCATGTCTAAGAATTCATCACAAAACATAGAACCTGAATATTTTTCATTGATTTTTCTAAGCAGCTATAATTTCATGTTTAACATTGAAATCTATAACATACATTTGTATACAGTTTGAGGTTTACATTTTTTCCTGCTCTACGAATATCCAATTGCTCTAGTACTATTTATTGAAAAAGCCATTCTTTCTCCATTGAATTGCTTTTGCATCTTTAACCAAAAAATTGGTCATATTGTGTTAGACTATTTTTGGAGTTTTCTATTCTGTTCCATTCATCTATGCATAGGTTGACAATATAATATAATCTTGATTACTTGGTATATCCATATACCAAGCCTTGACAAATAGGATGGCTTTTATTTCATCTTTATTTTTCAAAATTATTTTTACTATTCCAATTCATTTCCATTTATGTAAAAATTTATAATAGCCTTACCTATATCTATAAAAAATCTTCTTAGAATTGTAATCAGAACTGCAGCAAGACAATTTTGGGATGAGAGGCAATAGGAATTGACATATTTTCTATGCTTAGTCTTCTACCACGAACGTATTATGTCTCTTCATTTATTTACTCCTCTTTGATCCCTTTCTTCAGTGTTTTATACTTTTCAGCATTCAAATGTTCTACATTGAATTTTCACCTATGTATTGGGATATTTTAATGATTTTTTAAAAAGTCTATGAAAACCAATCTGTTATTTGTAAACAGGGACAGTTTCATTTCTTTGTGCTCAGTAAGCTATTTTTCTCTTACTTGTTATACTGGCTAGAACTTCCAAGTACTATGATGAATAAGATGGAAAGAGAAGACATCCTTACTTTGTCATTGTTCTGAGGGCAAAAGCATAATCTTTAGCAATTAGTTTTGAGTTAGCTATAATTTTGGTATTTTTTTAAACAAATTGCTCTCAATTCTCAGTTTTCTGAGTTTTTTATTACCATGAATGGGTATTGAATCTTATCAAATGCTCTTTTTCATTAAATAGTGTCATTTGATATATTCTTTATCTTGCTAATATGGGGAATTACATTAATTTATTTTTTCATATCTTAGAAGCCTTACACCCATGGAACAAATCTCATTTGATATGAAGATAGGTTAGATAGGTAGATAAATATGGATATAGATATAGATACCTACATATATACAGATAAATATAAGTATATAAAGATACACATATGTATATATGCATACACAGAAATATACATATACAGAAAGCTTAAACAAAATTAAAATAACTGCAAAATATTTGAAATGAACACTGCCAGACAAAAAGGAGAAATTGACAAATCCACAATTATAGTTAGAGCTATAATACATATATAAATATATATAAATATAATAGCTTAATTCTATAAAATAATATTTTATTAATTTCTGCCTTTATATGAAAAGTATCTAAATTTGATATCAGGGTAATTCTGGCTTCATATATGAATTGGAAAATGTTTAAAGGAAAAAAATGTGTAAAATTGGTGATGGTTCTTTATTACATGCTTGATAAAATTCTCTAATAAAACTATTTTGATCTAGAGAGACTTTACATTTATGAATTTTATTTCAAATAGTCATATATATTCAAATTATGTATTTTATACTGATTTTGTATCATTTGTGCTTTTTGAGGAATGGATTAATTTCTTCTAAATTGTCAAATCCATATGTGTAGAGTTGTTAATTGTATTCATATCATCCTTTGAATTTCTGCAGGATTTGTCTGGTATCACTTCTTTTAGTTTCTAGTATTAATCTGTGTCTTCTCTATTTTTTCATCACTCTAGTTAGATGTTTGTCAATTTTTTTAATTTGTTTTAAAATACTAGTTTTTGCCATTATATTAACTTATCTGTCTTTTCCTGTTTGAATTTATGTTGTCTTTATTTCCTTTCTTCTATTGTCTATGTTTATTTTCTTTCCCTAATCTATGGTATCAATATTTTACCACGTCAATTGAAGTATAAAAAAGCTTACCTTTTAATTTTTTATTCTTGCAACCTTAATTTTCAAAGGTTTAAATATAACAGTTTAGCATGAATTTCTTTAGATTTAACTTCTTTGCGGGGATGCTTGGCTTGTTGAATCTGTGGGCTATGTCTTTTGTCAAATTTGGGAAATATTTAGTCATTTTTCAAAAGCTGATTCAGCCCTTTCCTTTTTTCTCCTCTATATGCCAGTTATATGAATATTAAATCTTTGGTCACTGTTTCATGTGTTTCTAGGTCTACTTTCCTCTCTGTGCTATTAAGCCAATCTGTTGAGATTTTTAGTTGTTTTTCTTTTCTTTTCTTTTAAGATGAAGAGAGACAAGTTGAAAGAAAGATGCATTTTAATTTATTTCCATTTCAGTTGTTCTCACTGGTTGTTTTCCCCTCATCCCAGGACTGGAACCTGCATTCTTTGGAGGGGAAGAACTGCTGCTCCACCAGGGCGTGCTATTTTAGTCATATTTCTTGCAATCATTTCCATTTTGATCTCCTTTATATCCTTTTTATATCATATTTAATTGCTTAAATTTTCTATTTCATTTATGAAACTTTTTATTTTTCAATTAAAGCTTATTTGTAATTTGTAATTGCTCAATAGCATATTTTCTATGGTTTCTTTATATTCTTACCAGATTTAATACCTGTTTCAACTTAGTTTTGGAATTTGTTTATTGCCTTTTCTCATTGGAGATGAGATCTTCCTGAATTTTTATGTAAATCTGGACATTTTAGACATTATGTTAAAGACCCATAATTTTGCTTAAATATTGTGTTTCACCAGCCCTGTTGTGACATTTCACAGAGGGATAATGGAAGTCAGGAAATTCTGCTTTTTGTTACTAATAGGTGGGGTTGTTAGTCACAATTTATACCTGCTCTTCATTAACATTTTTTAAAATTTATTTTATTGTAGTACCTATTCTACACATTAGAATAATTTCCTATGTTTAGGTTCTCCATTTCTTAGATATATTTCAACTCCATGCCCTTCACCAAATCACCAAGTGTTTTCATCATAGTCCAGTGGGCTCCACCACCATTTGCCCCCACCCATCCCTTTTGGTAAGCTCAATTCTGTTGCAAATGTTTCAGGGTTGGTTATGTTTCATATGTTCCTTTGTTTTGTCTATTCACATTCCACCTATAAGTGAGGTCATCTGGTATCTATCTTTCTTCTTTTGACTTGTTTCACTTAGCATATCCCCATCCATGTTGATTCAAATGACGGGGTTTCATCTCTTCTAAGCGATATGCAGTATTCCACTGTATATATGTACCACTTCTTTATCCATTCATCTGATGTTAGGCTCTTAGGTAATTGCCAGTTATTAACTAATGTGAATAGGGCCACAATAAACATGGGGATGCATACATCCCTGCAGATGGGTGCTTTTGTATCTTGTGGGTAGATGCCCAGAAATGGATGAATGATGGGATCATATGGGATTCCATCTTCAGTTTTTTGAGGAATCTCCAAACTGTTCTCCCTAGGGGTTGTACCAATTTGCACTCTCACCAACCGTGCAAGTGTTCCCTGTTGTCCGCATCCTCACCAGCATTTGTTGTTTCCAGACTTTTGGATAATAACCAGTCTTTCATGTATAAGATAATATGTCATTGTTTTAATTTGCATTTCTCTGATAGTCAGCAAGTATGAACATAATTTCATGTCCTTGTTGGCCATCTGTTTATCCACTCCAGAGAAGTATCTCTCCAGTTCCTTCTACCATTTTTTGATTGGATTGGCCTGTTCATCTGTTGTTGAGTTTTATGGGTTCTTTGTATAGTTTAGATATTAAGCCTTTCTTGGAAATGTCAAATACAAATATATTCTCCTAGTGAGTAAGTTCCCTTTTAATTTTGGTGGTGTTTTCCTTTGTTGCAAAGAATCTCCTTAGTTTGATGTGGTTCCAGTGTTTATATTTCTTTTTGTTTCACTCGATGGTGGAGTTGAGTTCCCAAAGGCTTCTCCATGGCTGATGTCATGCAAAATCTTTCCTATTGTTGTCTTGTAAGAGCTTTATGGTTTCTGGTCTTATGTCCAAGCCTCTAATCCACTTGGAGTTAATTTCTGTGAATGGTATTAGAGAGTGGTCTAGCTTCATTCTTTTGCATGTGGCTGTCCAGTTTTCCCAACACCATTTGTTGAAGAGACTTTCCTTTTCCATTTAACGCTTTTGTCTCCTTTGTCGTTGATTAACTGACTAAATGAGTGGGTTAGTTTCTGGTGATTCAGTACTATTCCTCTGATCTGTTCCTCTGTTATTATTCCAGTACCAAACCATTTTGATGAGTATTGCTTTGTAATATAGTTGAAAGTATGGAAATGAAATCCCTCCAGATTCATTCTTTTTTTCCTAATGATTGCTTTGGCTATTCGGGGTCTTTCATTGTTCCATGAAAAGATTAAGATTTTTTTGTACTGTTTTCTGGAGATAAGCCTGTGGAATTTTAATGGGGATTGCATTAAACCTATATATTGCTTTGGTAAGATTACCATTTTAATGATATTGATTCTTCCCTGTCACTAGCAGGGAATGTCTTTCCATTTCTTTGTGTCCTCCTCTATTTCTTTAAAGAAGAACTTGCAATTTTCATTGTATAGATTATTTAATTTCTTTGTTAGGTATATGCCCAGGTATTTCATCTATTTAGCTCGTATTGTAAAAGGTATGATTTTTGTGATTTCATTTTCTTCTAGCATGTTATTTGCATATAAAAATGCAACAGATTTTTGTGCAGTCATTTTGTACCCTACTACTTTACTGAATCTAGAAGTTTTGTGATAGATTTTTTGGGTTATTTCAATATATATAATCATGCCATCTGCAAATAATGAGAGTTTTACTTCCTCTCCAGTTTGGATTCCTTTTCTTGCCTAATCATTGTGGCTAAGACCTCCTGTACAATATTAAATAAGTGGTGAGAGTGGACAACCTTTCCTTGTTCCAGACCTAAGAGGAGATGTTTCCAATTTTTCTCTATTGACTATGATGTTGGCTGCATGTTTTTCATATATGGTCTTTATTATGTTGAGGCATGAACCTTCTATTCCCATTTTATAGAGGGTTTTTATCATTAAAGGGTATTGAATCCTGTCAAAAACTTTCTCTGATGATGTGTTGTTTTTTCTTTGCTCTTGTTGATATGGTGTATGACATTAATCTATTTATGTATGTTGAACCATCCTTGCATCCCTGGGATGAATCCCACTTGGTCATGATGGATGATCTTTTTGATGCATTGTTAAATTTGCTTTGCTAATATTTTGCTGAGAAGTTTTGCATCTATATTAACTAGAGATAGTGGTCTCTAATTTTTTTTCTTGGTGACACCTCTGTTAGCTTTTGGCATCTGTGTAATGTGAGTCTCAAAAAAAGCATTTGGTAGAGTATCCTGTTCTTCAATATTTTGGAAGACTTCAGAAGTTAGGTGTTAATTCCTCTCTGAAGATTTGGTAGAACTCATTGGAGATGCCATCTGGTCATGGGCTTTTATTTTCAGGGAGGTCTTTAATTATTTATTTAATTTCCTTGTGATTGTGCTATTCACACTTTCCAGTTTTTCTGGGTTCAGTCTTGGTAGACTATATTTTTCTAGAAATGATTCCATGTCCTCAAGGTAATCTATTTTGGTGGCATAGAGCTGTTCAGAACAGTCCCTTATATTGTTTTGAATTTTTGTAGTATTTGCTGTAACTTTCTACCTTTCATTTATGATTGCAACTAGGAGAGCTTTCTCCTTTTCTTTCTTTGTGAGTCTAGCAATGACTTGTCACTTTTGTTTATCTTTTCAATGAACCAACTTTCAGTTTCATTAATCATCTGGATTGTCTGTTTTTTCTATTTCATTTATTTTTGCTCCCATTGTGATTATTTCCTTTCTCTTGCTGATTTTTGACTTTAATTGTTCTTCTTTCTCTAGTTGTTCTATACATAGAGTTAGGTTGTTTTTTACGATTTTTATGATTTTTCTTCTTTCTTGAGATAGGTCTGGATTGTGATGAATTTTCCCCTTAGTACTGCTTTGACTGCATCCCATAGATTCTGGTTGCTCATGTCCTCAGTCTCATTGTCTAAGTATTTTTTAAGGTCTTCTTTGATTATCTCATTTACCCAGGATTATTTCAGGAGCATACTGTTGAGTTT
The DNA here is from genome assembly GCA_004363575.1 of Solenodon paradoxus. Taxonomy (NCBI): domain Eukaryota; kingdom Metazoa; phylum Chordata; class Mammalia; order Eulipotyphla; family Solenodontidae; genus Solenodon; species Solenodon paradoxus. Next base: position 862,402 of record RJWH01000218.1, on the reverse strand, counting down.
TCGATTGGTTTGGGGTCTTTCAGCTTTCTTTTTGTGGTTGATTTCCATTTTAGGCCATTGTGGTCAGAGAAGATGCTTGATATGACTTCAACCTTTGTAAATTTGTTGAGAGATGTTTTGTATCCCAGCAGATGATCTAGCCTTGAGAACATTCCATGAGTGCTTGAGAAGACAGTGAAATATGTATTCATTTGGTTAAGGGATCAGCATGTTAGAGCTCTCTGTTCGAAATGGTCATTTGAAATGCCTATTTCCCTGCTAATTTTCTCCCTGGTTGATCTGCCCATTGTTGTAACCGGGGTGTTGAAATGCCCCACTATTATTGTGTTGCTGTGAATATCTCTCTTCAGGTCTAACAATATTTGCTCGACATATTTTGATACTCCTTTATTTAGTACATATATGTTAATAAGCATTATGTCTTCCTGCTGGATCGATCCTTTAATCATTATATAATATCCATTTCTGTCCTTTGTTATGCTCTTTTGATGGAAGTCACTTTATCTGATATGAGTATAGCTATTTCTGCTCTTTTGTGGTTACCATTCGATGGTAGGAAGGTCTTTCAGCCTTTGACTTTGAGTCTTTGTTTACTTTTGGAAGAAGGTGGGTTTCCTGAATGTGCAGCAGAAGGTTGGGTTATGCTATTTAATACTTTCAGTCACTTGTGTTGTTTAACTGGTGAGTTCAGTCCATTAATGTTTAGGGTGATTATTGATTATAACTGTTTAGTGTCATTTTATAATTTGTGTTTTGTATGTTGCTCGAGATGATGACTTTGTTCTCTTTTTTTAGGTCAGATGGTTACAGTTATGTTTTGATTCATTTTGCCTTTTGTTTTCTTATTTTCTTTCTCTCTCTTTTCTTTCTACCTAATTTTTTGACAGCATATTAATCTTACACTCATTCTACTTATCCACATTTTGTTCTCTTGCTCCCCATTTAAATATTTGCTGTCTTACTGTTTCCTGTGTGGTTTCTTAATGTTTTATAGAGCATCATTTAATATTTTTTCTAAGTTGGTTTTGCGGTGATAAATTTCTTTAAGTTTGCTTGTCAGAAAATGTTTTTTTGAATATTCCTTCAGTTCTGAATTATAATCTTGCTGGTATAGTATGCTAGATGATCTCTTTTTCTTTTAGGTCTTTAAATATATTATGATATTCCCTTATGGCCTATAGAGTTTCGTTTGAGAAGTCCACTGACAATCTTATGGGGACTGCTCTGTATGTGACACGTTATTCTCTGGCTGCTTTTAATAGTCTTTATCTTGCATTTTTGACATTTTGATGATAATGTGTCTAGGTGCATTTCTGTTTGGGTTTCTTTTATTAGAAATTCTTTTAGCTTCCTGGATCTGGAGGCTTACTTTATTCTTAAATTGGGAAAGTTCTCATCTATTATTTCTTCAAATATGATTTCTGCCCCCTTTTCTGTCTCTTCCTCTGGGAACCCTATGAGGTGAATGTTTTTCCTTTGGATGCTACCACAGAGGTCACAAATGCTGGTTTCGGTTCTTTGATTTTTTTTTAATCTCTTTACTGGTTTTCTTGATTGAGTTCCTCTGTCTTCCAGATCACTGAATATATTGGAAGCATCATCCATCCTATTGTTGAGTCCCTTTATTGAATTCTTTAATACAGTCAAAGTGTCTCTTACCTCCTTGATGTCTTGTTTTAATTCTTCTCTGCTTGCTGGCATTCTTGGTTATTGCCTCTTCTTTTTTTCTGGATTCCCGTGAGTATGTTCATCACTGTTACCCTAAATTACTCTTTAAGTCATTTACATACGTCTGCTGTATTCAGATTTTTTCCGAGTTTTTGATTGGATCCATCATTTTACATATATTTCTCTTTGACTTTGCTCTATTCCACATTCTGTTTATGTTTCTGAGGGTTTGGTTTCCCTAGTGATGAGTAGGTTTAACTTGCCCAGGATTGGCAATCAGGCTGCATTTTCATCTCTACCCACAAGGTGTCACTAGCAGCTAGCATTGTGGTTTGGGACTGCCTTCTCACTGTAATCCAGGGGTTGGGCGCCTGATGGGCAGGATTTCCGGTGGCCAGATATGTGGTGTGCTAGCTCCCAGGCTCTGGAGTGAAATGTTTGTGGGGGGGGTCTTTGATTTGGCTGATTTCTGGTTATGACCTCACCTAGCACAATTTCACTGTATGGGTGCCAGCTCCGCTCCTGGTGGGCTGGCTATCCTTTTACCCCCCCACCCCCAAATCGACCCTCTGGGACTCTGCATCTCAGGCCCACTGGGCTCGTCTCTTGCTGCCTCTGCAACTGGTCTCCAAATCCCTAGCCTCTGCCCCACCACGTGTCTGGAGACTCTGAGCTCCGTCAAATCCAAATGAGTGACTTAGCTGAGAACTGCTCTGGGTGTCTTCACCCAACTTTAGATGTCAGTCCATCTGTCTCCAGCTGAGGTGCCAATGATTTGTTGGTGTTTGTCTCAGGAAAATAGTCAATTTTTTGTTTTTCTCGGTGTCTTTAGGGAGTGACCTGAGTGCATCATATTGATTCACCATCTGGAAGTTGATCTCCCTCTTCATTAATTCTTGATAGGTCTCTTCTTAGTACTGTTGGAGAGCATGGAAGTCCTGTCTCTTCTGTTGACCTCCACTGACACCAGAAAGGGAAGGGCTGATGGTGGTTCATTATTGCTTTCCTGGGTTGAACGTCCTGACTCTCCACTGATAACCTTGACACTACAGTGAGGTGTCCCTGGAAGTCTAGGTTTCCCATATGGTTTCCACTAAGCATGTGGGTGGTGGGAGGGCAGTCTTGTAGGATTTGTTACCAGCTAGTCAGAACGAAATTGTCCCCTACATTACCACTAGGTAATGTGCTGGTATTGACTTATGGCAACCTCTCAAGGAGGTTTAGATACCCCAATAAACTTCTAAGTGTTTTTGCTTTTGTTTTTTTGCTTTTTTTTTGTTCAACGTTTGGCAAGCTAGAGTGACTATTGTCTAAAAGTTTTCTGTGTTCCTAAATTGTCCCTTTATTAGTCTTTTGGTTATATAATTTTAAAAAAAAGCAGACTTTTCTTGAATTTTTTTGTTTGTATTCTTTGTTAATTATGGGTTCCAGTTTCACCAGTATGTAATTGGGAATACAAAAAGATAAAGAAAATCCAGGAAGCTCATCACTGATATCATACCGCTTAACCCTAGCCAGTCTTCCTTCTCAGTACCTTTGGAATCTTTTTATGTTTAATTTTTATTTAATGTCCAAGGTTTATAGCTGTACTTAGTAGGAAGAATAGTAGAAAATACATTACTCCAACTTTCTGTGAGAATATTTTGAAAAATGTTATTGGTCTGGTTTTAGAGCTCTGTAGCAGTTGTGTGTTTTTGTATCACCCATGTTGCATTGCTTTTTCATTTAATGAGGCAATGGGGATTGGAAAATATAAAAACACATGACAGTTATAGAATTTTTCACCTTGACTCCTATAAAAATATTAATATACTGTAGCCATACTAACATAACTTCGTTTTCATTGATCTTTGCATAACATAACACAGACTTCTTAGTTAATTCTATCATTGATTTAATTTCTTTTTTTTATGTTCTAGAAAAACTCAATCTTTTCTATGCCAAATACTGAATATATCTACATTCTTTTATTTTATTCAATTTGTTTATAATCCTTAATAATTTTCTTTATAACTTCTAACCTTTGGATGTATTTTCTCTTATCAATTTTTTTGACCTTAAACCTTTGAGTTATTTCAAAAGATGGGAAAGATGTGCTATTTCCCTAAATAATATTATTTTCTCTCTGTCCATCCATCTGTTTATTTAATACAGGCTTTTGAATAGACTTGCAACATATGCTTTCTAAAGATGTGCATGATTAACAAGTACAAAACAGAAATTAAATGGATGGATAGGATGGTCACTTCAACTACCTGAGCCTTCTCTTCACTAATGAGAGATAGCTTAAATTCTCACTCTCTTTTCTCCATTTTGTCAAGGTTTCTCTCTAAAATTCAGGCCAACTTCTGAAATTAAAGTCTGTTGATTGAAGATGTATCATTACAAGAACATAATGATAGCTTTTCAGTGACTACACTAATGATGTTACATATAAATTTTAGCTTCTTAATATTGTATTTTAAGGTTTTTCCCTACCAGTAACTGAAGCTAAATTTCTCTCTCTTGTTCTCTTCCTCTTTCTCTATCCCCAGCCTTTCTCTCCCTGTTTCCACTTCAGCTTGATCACAACTGGACTTATGATTTCTATTGTATATATCATATAGGGAAATTATTATATACATGTACATATATGTATTTCTTTTTTAAAAACTGATCATCAGTAAATATTAGACCCTTTGCTCTTCTTGTCATAGACAAGAACTACTACTAATATGATCATTAATAAATGCTTTTAATGATGATATTTGTTAATGTTTGGGGAGAACACAAAATATAACTCTGTAGATAGTTCTTTTAGGTGACAGACATGTATTAGCTTAATTGAATATTATTTTGATAATTTTACCAATATAAAAATATATACTATAATGATGTTATTTAACATGAACTGAAGGGGAAGTTATATAATTTAGCAGTACTAACCAAATGGTAAATGAACTTGAAAATTTTTATGGGCTTCTTCCTAACTTATAAGGATTTCTACAATGATATCATATAGCCAGCAAAATTTATCTACTACAAAAGGAGATAAAAAATATTAAAACAGTAAAAAAGAAATCCCTCATATCTTAGTTTAATTTAACAATGCTTATTGCTTGTAAGTATATCTTCCCCTATGTTCAATTTAATTGAGAATTACACGCATTTATCAGTTACAGGATCAAAACATAGTCAAATCAGAAAATAGCGTTTGCCACCTCTTCAGTCAAGAACCATCATAATAAGGGTTTACCAGCTGTGACTGCTAAAGTATTATGTATTCTATTTTCAGCTTTGCATCAGATATTAGAAGTCAATGATAAAGACAGATGCTGGATAACAGATTAAGATGAGAAGACAGAGAGAAAAATCCATCATATGAGAGGGAAGAAGAAGCAATATGGCTAAAGTTTAGAGGATGGTAAGGAGATATATTGAAAATGTGGGAATTATTGTAATAATATCTATGAAGTCATCAGATTTGTAGCAACAAATACATGCTTATAAAGGGTTAATGGTTACATAATTTTCTTGGGATTTTTGGTAAATGGAGATCTTACTGAAATCCTTAGCTCTTTAAGAAAAAAGTAGCAGTATGATATTTAATTCTATGAAACTCCTTGGCTTTATATTCCTTTCATTTATTCAAATCTAATTTTGCTGCCCTGATACTCTGTCAGCTACTCAATTCGAGGACCACAGTATTAAGAAGGCATAACACTATTAAAATCAAGATTTTCACTTTTTTAATTATCACCTATTTTGATGAAATACCACTTAAATTTTTGGTTCTAAACATTTTGTGTATTTGTTTCCATACCTATATACTCTTGTCATGCACTTATTTTGTATTATATCTGATTTTTGAGTAAGAGATCTCTTTGTGGTACAGAAGTAGAAAGAAAGTATTAAACACGTGACAAAAATATTAGAAAAGAAAATTGTTAACTAGCATAAGGATATGATAAGACAGAATTTGAAGTGCTAATTGATGGCTGTAAGACTTAAGGTAAGGACACTAGATGGGTGACAAGAATTGAAAATCATGTTGTAATTTTAATTAGAAGGAGTTGCGTTACTTATAAGGAGACAAAAACTTCATGGACAGGAACTATCCAAAATAGGAACACTTTTCTTTTATGTACTAAAGATAAAATTATCATCAAGAATTCATTGTGTAAGTTATCTTATTTCTATTTTATTATTAATTAGTGGTTTGTGGTGTTTTCAATTATTCTTTTCTAGACATTTACCATAGGTATCAAAATATATAAAGATAAGAATTTTCTTGAAATTAATAGACTTTGCATCATCTAAACACAAAACCCATAAACAAACCTTATCTTTAGGAAAAGGTAAATTAGAGCTTTCTGACACATATAAACATTTTGGAAATAATGTTTTCTAATTATGGAGATATTTTCCTCTTTCTATAAACTGAACAGATTTTCATTATCCACTTTAAAAATAGGGGAAAATTACGAGTCTCAATAAAGTTGGAAAAGAGAATGAAAGAATGGCCCCAATTTACAAATAGGAAGTCTAAAGTAAGAAACTTTTTGACAGTGTTTTTTGTTTATTAAATATTTCATGTTAACATTCTTTGAAGAAATAGGTTATCAGTTATTCTTTTGTAAATATTACTTTTAGAAATATGTCACGTTAATGACTAATCTCAAAAAAGTGCTAAATGACTGAAAATAGACAAGTATCACCAAATTACCAGGGATTCAAAAGAGTTATGAAAGCTATGTTGATCAATACATTCTTTGAAAGATTTATTTAAACCACTATTTTTCAACCAAACTTTGAGTTCATGAATGATTTCTATATGTGCTTTAATATAGCAGTCATTAATCTCATGTGATCATTGAAAAACTGAAATGTTTCTTGTGAGACTAGTCAGAAGCCAAAATTTAAATTTATTTACAACTAATTAATTAAAATAGAAATATAAAGAGCCACCTGTGCAAGAGATTACCATATGAGACAGTGCCGTTTTAGGGAAATGCTGTTTTAAGTCCTATACTTAAAGACAATTGAAACAAAATATGTTTCAGAGCAATAGGAAATTAAGAAGAATAACTAATGTTTCTTGAAAACCCCAAGCTGAGTGTTTGGAGCCTGAGAGCTAAGTTTTACTTAAAACCCTTTCTTTCTTCTTTTATGTTATAGTATCACAAGTTTCACAGGTGATATGAAAGCAGCATTTACCTTAGTTCTTAGATTTTAGCATGACAACAAGTATACACTAGTTAATAAAGATCTTGTCAATTAATGGAAACATACACATTTTGTTTAGCTTTGTCTATGACAAACTGTTATTAAAATAAAGACTTGCTCTCTCAACTTTCTCTCCCAAAGCGAAGTGGGGATGTCACCACCTTCCTCCCATCTAGTACTATGATTTTATTTGTTTATTATATTTTCTATTCTATCAGTAGGTTTTTCTGTTTAGGACTGATCTTATATTTTGGGGATAAATCTCACTTGATCACAGTGTGTTATTTTTTATTTTTAAATGCTGTTGGACTCACTTTGCTTGAAATTTTTGCTAAGAATTTTTACATATTTTTTCCTTTTTTTCCTTTCATAGCCTGGAGTCTCAACCTAGGTCCTTGAGCTCTATATGGCACCCACCTTAGCTACTTAGCTACAAGACTATACTTGAAATTTTATTTTTAATGGAACCATATGCAGCTGTGATCTTTATAGCATAAACACAATCAACTATTGGCAATTTTTAGTTCAATAAATTAATTAGGAAAATACATGCTGGTCTGAAGGAAGGGCAAATTCCATTTCAGAAAGTACTTGTTCCAAAATTACTACATACTTGTTATTACCGGAAATGTTGTGGGCAAGGAAACCAAAATGAAAGTAACAAATTATCTCCATGAACATCTTTCCCTCCCTCCTTCTCCCTTTTCTGTCTCTTGCTTCTAAATTACAATATAAAGATTGAATCTGTGTACTCCTTAGCAAGAATATAAAATAATAATAAAAACCTCTCTCCCAGTTTCTCTCAGTTAATATATGGCTTAAATTTGCACATAGTTGGTATAAAATAAAATTCTAGATCTCCTTGGGAAGACTTTAGGATTCAATTGTATTCATACCAAATACCTAACCACCTCTGTAGCCCTAGGAAGAGTAGAAGTAGAATCTTCAATAGGACAATGGGATTTAACTGCTATGTAATATAAAAGGTGTTTTCATGATCCCGAGATTGAAAACTTTAACACTATGTTTGTCTACAGATAAAATAATTCATAGTTGCAGAAGACTGGTGAGGCAGCATGAAACTGGGTACAAGAAGAAAGGAAATGACTATGGAGGCTTCTTAATATCTGAAAAAGTTAGTTTTGGATTGCCTTTTCCCTGTCTTGGTGGATGGAAAGCCCAAAATAAATTGCCCATAGAGCATCTATGAAAGAAAAACAAGTAAAAACCCAAAAACCCAAGGTGACTGACCTGAAGCCATTTCCCTGAGAAACTGGGAAGGTATTTCAGAGGAGGAAGAAAATAGTAGTAAAAGGTGATGTGCCCCAGGGTGTGTGGGGAGGAGGGAAGGCAGATTTGCAGCTCTGTGGGAGCTCCTCAGGCAGGACTGTGCCCATGAGCCGCTCCCACATTGACTGCACATATCTGCAGGCTAAAACCTGGGCTCAGCCTTCATGTGGCCAATGAAAATTGACATTTCCCATATCCCAAGGTTAGCTTAACAGTAATTAAAGCATCACATTGCACGCAAGCCTTCCCATTATAATTTAAGTGGATTTTATGCTATTTTAAAAACCATTCTAGTTCCCACTGTGAATAATGAATAAAAATAAAATTGAATGTCAGACCTAGAATACAAATCAAATAAGAAAACCTATAAGTATCCCAACATTCTGTCCCTTGTCACCCCCAAGTCTCAGGTGCTCTGTGGCCAGTCTCAAATCCTCAGAAATGGGTAGTTTGATTTACTTTTGTTCTCTGACCACCAACAAGATCCACTTCTGCACCATTAAGAATAAGATACTTCAATTCTGATATCTTCCAGTTTCCAAAGTATTTTGAGAAATTCATTCATCTTTTTAAGCAGTTATATTTGTGTCAAGAAGATTTCTAAAGTTACAGACAGACACATCTATTCTAAAATTACAAGGTCTTTCAGACATGATGATTGTTTTTCTGACAATGAAAGAATAAGGATTTTGCTCAATTCATTTTTTATATCTTCAGTTAACGTGCTTAAAAATGTTCCAGCCTCTATGAATCCCTAGGAGGGGCTAGCTATGCTCTCCCCCAATTGTGGATGTGACATTGTCATGTTCTTATTCTCGGTAACACAACAGAAGGTTTACATCAGCTCATATTGCTCATCTTATTGTTGTTCTATGAAATTGGAAGAGAAATTGGAAACAGAGCTTTGTACAGTCTAGCTTGAAGGATAGTGCAAAGAGGGTTATGATCTTATAACTCCATTTATAAATGCATGAGGGTGGACAGATTTGGTTGTCTGCTGCCTTTTACCAAGGATATAGAAACCAAGGAGACAAGCCTATAGCTCTGTGCCACTCATTTTAATGTGGGAAATTGGTAACAGGGAATTGTTCTAGTTTTTTTATTATTATTATTACTAGACTGAAAAGCATTAATATTGTCATACAGATGGTCACCTATGTTGGAAGTTTATGAAAGAACTCTAAATTGTGCAAAGATTATTCTAAATTTAGGAAAGCATCAACTCCCTAATGCTAAAGGTGGAGCCATGCTGCTAAACATATTAGTATTTCTTAATTCAAACACCTGTTCTGCCCGTGCGATACATAAAAAAGCTCTTATTTATTGCTTGCATCTCCAGTTCAGATTTAATCTCACTATAAATTCATCTCATGTTAATTTATGTGCAAACAAAGACACACACATTTTAAATATCCGAAATGCTGGAAATAAACTTATTTTTAATTTTGTGCTTGTTTTCCATTTGTCAACCAGCAAATGAAAGGACTGAATAAATCATGCACTAATTGCCAGCGGTGCTAAATTTAGTGTGAGATCTGGAATCCTTTTGATCAAAACCGCTGAATATGAAATCATCCTCAGCTCTCTAGGCAACTTTATCCGCCTTTCTATTCTCCATCTGTCAGTCACCTGGGAATTTGTGAACTATTCCATATGTCAGGCTTGTCAATCACAATGGGATGTGGGAACTCTCTGCCGACTGCATAGGAATTCTTGTTAAAAAATTAATCTGCATTTAACTAGTAGTTCTATATTTTGAATACCATATTGTCTGGTGTTTTGAAATTTTTCTTCCAATGTAAGGTTAATGGAAATACAATTTCATTTAAAAAGTATTGATCAAAGGTCTTCATTTAAATATCACTTGCAAGTGTGCGACTGTTACACATATATCCTGTTATAGATAGTCAGTATAACGAGCATGTACAATATAACATTTACAGTAGAATGGAAATCTATCATAAGGAATGACATTCTAAATATATTTGAGTTAAAAAGTAATAAAAACATGGACATCTTACCACCTTGAATCCACAAACTTGTATTTCTGAGAAAAAAAGTTTCACCAAAGGCACTGTATTTTCAACTGAAATGTACCTCAAATGTTAAAAAATCTCTTTTAAATAAAGATGAAAGTAAAATTGTATCCATCACATCATCACAACTTTATAACATTAATCTGAACCAACTGGGAATACAGAAGAAAATTCAGAAACCTTGTAAATCATAGATAAAAATAGGAAGTGCAGGTATCAACCTGAATTAATTTGAAATGTTTATATATAAACACATTCTAACTCTATTTACCTCTGATAGAATTTGAGGTAAAATAAAGCAGAATTAATAAAATGTTAGAAAAAGATCAAAACAGCATAAATTAAAAACGATTATGAATTACAAATCCAAATTTATCTACAGATCTTAGTACTGTGTGATCTTAAATAAGTTATTTAACTTTTGGTTTTTCACATCTGGAATATGAAGATAGGAATAGATGATAATCTGATAAGCTTTGGAAATGAAATTATATATATTAAATTATCATATATAGATTAATCGAAGATGATTCCCATCCAAAACAAGTACCCTAAATATGGTAAAAATAGAATATATTTTTAATTTGAATAAAGCAAGAATAAAAAATATCAAAATCATATGTGCAATTCAATTAAAATGTTTTTAAATAAATAAAGAGGTTGAGGATAGCTTTATCACCAATAATAGATTATCACTGATATCTATATCTATATCTATAGATATAGATATCACTCTAAAAATGCCTGGGAGATAGAAAATACTGAATAAGTGTTACCTACAATATCATCAGAGTCAGTATCCATTCATGATGTTTTGAATGGAAGAATTTAATACAAGAATTTAATATAAAGATGTTGGAGGAGCTGAAAACATTGAGTCTATTTGCCACATTGCAGCACTTGGAAATCAGTAATTTTCTCACACACATAAGCACTTCAGAATTTTCCTCTTGTTCTGAAGAAGATTCTTAAATGGATCACAAGGCGAAATAGCAAGAGCTCACATCCCTTCTCTTGTTGTTATTGTACACTCCTCTCCATTTAAATTTCCCTTATTCTTACCCTCAGAAGTATCATGCTTCCTTCCACTGAGTTAAAACCCAGTGGACTCCTTTTCCACCTTTCCTTAATGAAAATGAGTTTTAGATTTTAGTTCGTGTCACTTTGCCAGTTTCTGCTTTCACTACATTCTTAAATGTCTCCAAGTGTATCCCTAACACTATATAATCTGTCACTAAATATTAAGGTGCGCAAAAATTCCTCTTTCTGTTCTTTAATGCATATTTGAGAGATTTTGATTAATATTGGTTTGTCTCATTGGAGAGTGAATTTGTTTAGGTGAGAGATTCAGTCTTATTTATTCTCATTTAACTCAGTAATAGTATATAATAGGTAGTAGTGTAAATATACACACTATAATCTTTATTTTCATAACTCTGATTACATTCATATCTTCCTTAATATGCTGTTAGTTCTTTGCATACCCGAAGTGAGTCTGATTCTTTGTTTCTTTCGTGCCTTGCATAGTACTTAGTAGGTTGTTACTATATTACTATATTTTGTTTAGCATAATCATTGTTGTGTCAGAGCAATATTACATTTCTGTGACTGCTTAGACTCCTATGTTTATATTTTTATTCCCTTGACCTCAGTGGTCACTGGCTGTACTTTATTTCATGGTCACAGTTTGCATAATAATATCTCTTTTTTCTTGATCATTCATCATAAAAATGAACTCTACTAGTTATAATAAGATTAGAGAACATAGTGCAATCAGGACAGAGCAAACTTTAATGCTCCATGAAAATAAAGGAGAGCAGGAGAGAGGGAAAGAAGAAAGGAAGTAAAAGGGAAGAAAGGAAAGAGGAAGAAAGGAAGGGAGACATCAAAGCATGTTTAACAGTAGGAATTTACTTGCTCCTAATTAGGAGCAGACAAAATATTGTGTTCAATGAAAATAGTCACATTGGATAATCTGAAATATTATCTTGTAATATTTAAACACAGTGCTTAAAACCTGTGATACATGTCTTAGTATATTTTTCTGGTTCGTTATTTATGCAAAAATAGAATAATAAAAAATAAAGTAACAGGGTAAATCAGAAAAACAAGATGGATTTTACAAATTTGTCCTTGCATGATTATTTTGTGATATGTCTTCTATTCTGTCTAAACAAGATTTATGCTTAAGAAATATGATAAATAACTGCAAAATCAAATACATGGTTTTATTAAGAATATGTATCTTATGCAAGAAATACAAAAGAAAACCAAGTTAGAGAACTCTTTACCTGACAGGAAAAAGGTAAAAATATTAGTAGATACATAAAAACTATTTGGCTTAACTTCCATCCACGATGAATACCCTAAACATGGTAAATTATATTTTTAATTAGAATAAAGCAGGAATAAAAATATCAAAACAATATGTGAAAATTTAATTAAAATATATTTTTAAATAAATAAGTGGGATGAGAAGGATAGCTTTATCACCAACATTAGTAAACATTGTAGAGGATGTCCTGACCAATGAAGTATGATAAGAAAAAAGAAAAGCTGATTTAAAAAACATTGGAATGAAAAAGTCATATTGTCACTATTTTGGACTGTATGATTGACTACTCTAAGGTAATAAAAACTCTAAAACAATAACAATTAAATTTATTAGATTTATTTATAAGAGGGAATAGTGAAGAATTCCTATAGAATTCAACATCTAATATTTAATATTGAATATATAGGAATAACAAAGTAGAAATTTTATGTGTAGAAAATACTGGTATATAAGAGCAAAATAAGCAACAAAATACCTGCAAATAAATTTAATTGAAAATATTCAAAATATAACTAAAGCAATCTATCCACATTTTAGAGAATAAAATAATTCAAACATGCCTTGTTAGAAAACAGAAATATTCAAACTTAAAAGTCTTCAATTATCATTGCGATATGCAAATTCAACCAATCCACAGGAATCCCAAAAGAAATATTTTTAATGCAGCTTAAAAGCAAATTCTATACTTCATCTGGAAAAGAAGATTTACGGCAATTTTGGATTTATGGCAAAGAGTTAAGATAGCAACACCTAGATGTTAAAATGAATACCTTAAATTAAGTGTAATTAAATTGTAAGATATTGGTATAGAAATAAATAAAAGTCAACAGAAGATTATAGACCATAATAAAGCAGTTCCAAGTATGGTCAAAGGAAATTCAGACGAATGGAGTAAATAAGGGCCTATAATAAACATTGTTGGGAATTTGACTTTATTCTTGATAAAAAAAAAAAAAAATGGAATAAAGGCTGACTGGTGAAATGGAGATCATACTATATACTGTAAAGTTTTTCTGAGGATTAAGTGAAGAGATACTTGGAACACATCCAAAATATAGTAAATTTTTCTGTTCTAATATGATTTTTAATCATGCCTTAAAAGCACCTACTCTCATCACAGCAGCATTACTTTTCCCTATTATTTTATACTTACACTTTTCCAACTCGGACAAAACATTATTTTAATATGAATACAAATTATATGACTCGAGGACTTTTGTTCTTAGCCACCAGAATACTTTAACCTCCTATGTTGACTACATAAATAGCAAAGTAAAAACTTCCATGTAGAAAATGAAATAAAATTAAAAGTTTAAAAGTACAAATTCAAATCTTTGGGAAAGTATTTGCAAAGTATACGAGAGTCAAATAATCAAACTACACAATATGTAAGGGAAACTTTAAACTCTATAAAATGTGTGCTTGAAAAGTGGACAGAGTATGAACAAAAAATATATAGGACTTTAATAACATTGAAATTTCAAGCTTGAGAATGCAAAATTTAACAACATTGATATTCTGTTTCCACCCAAATCATGAAATTTATTAAAAACGTATATTATCCAGTGCTGCTGGAGTGTGGTCATAAATAATTTTGGTATTTTAGTATGACAAAGTATGTTTGAAATGCAAACAGATTCTATTAGCAAATTTTTCAGTGTGCTTTTCCTTCAATGAAACATTGCTAAGTATCTCTGTGAAGTCAAAAGCATATTACATAACATTTATTTTTATGCTTTTTTGGAAAAGGGAAACAGAAATATCCACAAAAAAGGGGAAAACATCACTTAGGGAGCTAAAATACGATTTCACATTATTCATCATTTTTGAAAAGGAGTTAGATCTGCATGTACTAAAATAAAAATTATAGGACATATCAGTTGATAGTTATTCAGCATGGTCTAATCCCATATAATTTAATTTAGAATAAGAGGGTAGAGAAATGGAGGTACATATTCAAAAGAAAATAGAACTTCACAATCCTATATGTGTGTACCCTAATAATATTGTCTCAAACAAAATAGACAAAGAAATGCAGTGTAGTAATGATAGTGTCTTCAATAAATGTTGCTGGGAAAACTGGATTGCAATATGCAATCAATTTTACAACATACAGAAAAATTAAATCAAATGAGTGAAAGACTTGAACGTAGACCTGAAACCAGAAAACCCCTCAAAAAAACAGAGTAAAATCTCCTTAACATTGGTTTTGCAAATTATTTTTTTCTGATCCCAAAAGCAAATGAACAGAAACAAAAATAAACAAGTAGAACTAGATTCAACTAAAACCACTTTTCCCCAGTAAAGAAAACCATAAACAAAATGAAAAAGCAACTTATGGAATGGGATAAAAAATTGCAAACTGCATATCTGATAGGTAGTCAATAACCAAAGTATACGAATAACTTATGCAATTAAATAAGCACACAGACACATGCACAAACATACATACACATCCCAATTAAAAACTGGAAAAAGGATCTGAAAAGACATTTCGCCAAAACAGTCATAAAAATGACATGAAACAGTTACATGAAAAAATGCTCACCATCACTAATCTTGAGGTAAATGCAAATCAAAACCACAATGAGATATTGCTTCACACCTGTTAGGATGAGTTATATAACAAAGATAACACACAATTCCCCATCCCTACTTCCTCACTGCCTCAGATAAGTTTGATTCTACTTTCAGTCTCCACGAATTTTCCTATTCTAGATATTTTATGGAATTAGAATCTTAAGGCATTGTCTTTTTGCATTTATTTAACTTAACATATTTGTAAGTCATATACCTGATAAGAGATTAATATTCACCCTACATAAAAACTTCTAAAAACCAACAATAACGAAAGAATCAATTCAATTAACGAGAAACAATTTAATTTCTCTCAAAGGCTGAATGCTATTACTTTATTTGCTGTATTTATTTAGTCATTGTATTTTCAATATTTCTAAATTAACTTTATTGAAGGAATATATCATCATAGCATATAGGTTTAAGGTATACATTATTGCAAATCAATAACTATGTAATACCTTTAGTTTATTATCACCAGTCAATCTTTGCATAAACCAACATTTATTTTTTTGTCTGACAATTTTGTCTGTTATTCTAAAACTGTTGCAAACATTTGTTTATAAATATCTATTCAGATATTTGCTTTCAATTGATTTTGGTATATGAGTAGAAGTGGAATTGCTGTATTATACAAATTTTCTATATGATATTTGACAAACTGTTATGCTATCTTACACTGTGCCTGCACTATTTTACATTCTCACCAGTAACACATGATTTTTAATTTCTCTAAAATCTCACCCACATTTATTTTCTGCTTTTTGGATAATAGCTATTGAAATAGTCGTAGAGTATAATTTTCCTAATGATTAGTAATAGTATATTTCATGTGCTTTTGCCCACTTATATACCTTTTTCTGAATATATTTTACAGTTCTTTGCCCATTTTTAATTAAGTTGATTCTTTAGTTATTGTTGCTTTTAGTTTTTTGTGTATGTTAGATATTAATCTCTTATCAGTTACATGATTTACAAATATTTCCTCCTTTTATGCAGTAATTTTTCACGATCTTAAAAGTGCTCTTTGATGAAGTTATTGATTTTGTAGACCATTTTTATTTTTGTTATCTGTAAGTTTGTGTTATAGCCAAGTACTTACAAACTCAGTGTCATGAAGATTTACTCTTAAATTTTCTTCTAATAGTTTTACAGTTTTAGTGCTTTGTTTAAGGTTATCTGTTTTGAGTTAATTTTTTTATATATGGTGTAATATATCAGCAATGCATCATCGTTTTGCAGGTGGATATACAGTTTTTCAAGCAACATTTATTGAAAAAAATTGTCCTTTGGTTTGTTGAAAATTTGAATACATAAGTGAGGGTTAATCCTTGGGTTTTCTATTTTATTGCATTGCTCTAAATGTGTTTATTTACTGAAGTTACCACACAGTTTGATGACTGCATTTGCCCATTCCTATTTAATTTTTTGCATAGACTTTTTTGGTACCAGTAGAACTTTTAAGACATTTTTTTTCATAATAAAACTATACAAACTCTTAAAAAAGTACAGAAAATCATGGCAGTCTTTGAAGAGATGCTGAGCATTTTGATTTTCCCAACTTTAAAATAAATGCTATAGTCTGTCTGAAGTCCCATTTGAGATATACATTTACTTAAAGAATATAGTCCTTGATTTTGATGTAGGAGTTGTGTATTCCACCCCTGGTTTGTTCTATACTCAAGATAAAGTTTGGAGTGTACAACAATCATAATTATCTCATCTGTATAACCAAATAACTTCTTACTGCTGAATGCATTCATTCTATCATCAGTAGTCTGTTTCAGGATGAAGTTGTCATATTCTATTTCTCTGCCAACATTATATAGCCTGCCTGTATCATCTTAGTGTGGATCAATATGGGAAGAACCATGCTTCACATCTTTACACAACCAAGACTGTTTTTTGAATAGTGACATATTTAATCTAAGTTCTTGATTATGCATTTTAACAAATCCAATTGATGTGGAATGTCCTCAGGAACATGCTCAATTGTTGCTATTACTTTTGGGTCCTACCAGGAAGTTTACCTTTTCCAAAAGTTTTCTTGACATTTAATAAAACATTGAAGGAGGGAGTTCTCAGGTAATTTACCTGTGCTATTCCCCCAGAAGTCTTATTAAAACCATAATTTTTCACTATTCTAGGGCTACAAATAGAACAATAAAGACAAAAAAAAGGAGTCACACACACCATTTTTTATTTCCAGGAACTCTTCTGTGTTGTGTTTTCTGTTTTGAGCAACAGAAAATTTTTTTGAATGAGTCGTATTTTAAATAAAATATACCTCTGTGGTTATCTGGTTGGTTGCTCTTATTTCATTGGAATGTTGTTCATTTATATTTACTTTTATAAAGAAAGCATTTTCTAAAGGCAACTTACTATAATATATAGGTGAGTTTGTCCACCTGTGCTACTAAATTAAAAAAATCTCTGGTATTACTGACCATCCTGATATATATATATATATATATATGTATGTATGTATGTATGTATATATATATATATATATATATACCATGGACACGTTGATTCTTTTACCTGGTCTTAAATTAATTTTTGGAAATTACCAGAACTTAACATACATCATGTAAAATTACTTGTGCATTAAAATAATTTATTTATTAAGCAAGGAATGAGACAGCGTGGAGACAGGCACCAAAAATAGAATAAGAAGATACATGATTCGTTTAAACAGTATTTGTTTAAATAGAATTACCAAATAAGAACATTTCAAGTTGTCATGTTATAAAGAATAAGAACAAGATGGTTTAAGAGTCAATAATGAGGTCACAATTTGTCTGAATGAAAAATGGATAAATATATTGAAACAGTTCTTATAGTGTAATGTAATTACAAAGATTCTTATCAATAATTGCAAATAACCATTTAAAAACAAAAAATGAACAGGCCAGTATAAGTTAAGTTTGTTTAGAATGAGACGGGAGGTTTCATAAATACAATTAATTGACAGAAGGTATAAAATTAATGAAGGTCATTTAGGAAGTAGGGGAATCTTCTTAAGATTCCTGTTCATCTAAATTGGTCTCTCTTTGCACAGCTTGATACTTCTGGTTGTTCTTTGGTTGATTGGACACAGACTTTAGGGAGCATGTGATGAAATTCACCCTCCTAAGATAGTCTAGTAGTGAACATGCATTTGCATAGTGAGCGCTTGCAGTACTGCTGTTTTTTACTGGCAAATAAAAATGTGGTCCCTTAAAATCTTTTTTACAAAATACTATTGCTGCCCCCACAGAAACTCTTCTTAATATAATGATTGTGATCACCTCTAAGAGCATATCATGTCCATTTTTGCTTCTCTAATTGCTTTACCAATTGTTCAATATTAAGCTGGCATTCACAAATGATAGTTGAATAAATATTTATACTTCTAACATTTGCTAAACAAGTGAATAAATGGCTGTATTTGATATAAATTTATAAGTTGATAGACAATATTTTAGTTTAAGTTCATATTTGATATTGCCACATACAAGTAATTACAGAACATAAGTTTATATGTGAACATTATGTGTGAAAATTTAAATATATCTATGATGCGTGCAGATATTTTTAGGACTTAATCATGAATACCTAAACATATAACAAGCATGCCTACAAACATATATAGTACCATCTTAAAAAAATCTTTAAGGAACATGGCATTTAAATATACATAAATAATATGTATAATCATTTGTTGATAAACAGGCTGTCGTTTTCTGGAACACTTGTGTAAAGATTTTCAAAAAATTTGAAGCCTATAGGATTTTTGCCAAAATTTGTATAATAAATTCCCTACTGTAGAGTTCACTTACCTAAAACAATTTAATTTGAGCTTCATGTTCTCTTATGAGCAATTAAATATAAATGTCACATTTTCAACCATTTCAGTGTAATTAAAATTACAATTTTGTATTCGTATATGCTTCCTGTCTTTATGTTGTAAGTATTCAAATCTTCAATGTAAAGTTAAATATGTAAAAATCAGAATACATACAAATATATATGTTCATACACACACAAATAGATACTTTAAAAAAAACCCAAAGGCATTCTGGTCCAAGATGGTAATCTTCTAGGACCCCAGATTCCTCTTCTCCCCACAGAACAAGTAGAAGACATCTAATTGACAGACACAGATGCTGATGGAAAATTGATGAGCATCTGTAGAGATGGAGATGGCCGCAGCATTTAACATCACAAAAGGTAGGCAAACATACCTGAGTCAAACTAAGCAATGCTGCAGACAAATCGTGGTTAACAAAGGAGAACCACAGAAACCCGGAATCCAGTGGTACAAAGTACATGGCCTTTGTCTTCACATGCCAGGGTTTATAAGTGGCAGTGATCCCCTTGTTGTCTTGTACTTCTCCTGGAGAAAGAGTACAGGCAGTCTCCCTAATGTCTAGCAGCATGAACTCAGACAGATCAGGGAGTCACAAGCCTGAGCCAAACTGAGCAACACTGCTGGCAGCTCTTGACTAGAAAAAGCCCAGAAGGAGAAAATTGGGGAGAGAAAAAACAGGAGCATACAGGTGCTATGCGTGCTCCACTACACATCTAGATTTTTGGGCCCCCTAGCAATTAGGATCCAGTGGCTAAGTCCCTGGAAGAACAGCCCATGGAAAGGACTTGACCATGACCGTTTGGTGAATACAAGGGACATAAGCACAGGCAGAAGACTCAAGTCACATAGCCCCAGCCGGCAGAGTTCTACCTACAAAACAAGCCTACCTACCCCCGGCCCCCAACATCAGGCAGCAAAACTACATGCTCACAGACGACCACTACATCTCTAACTCTGCACCCATCCCCAACCAGCAGCCATAATCACTCCCTGAGATAACAAGACTCACTACAGAAACCTGTAAGGGTCAAAAATACAAAACAAAACTAAAATAGAGTGCTCCTGGTAGAAATTGAAACAAACAGACCAATAAGATCACAAATCATGGTGGAAAAAAACCACAACATACCCTGAAATCCCAGGAAATGGAATCACAGCAAAATGACAACTCATCAGAAATTAACTTTGAAGATATGGAAGAATAATTTTTCTAACAGATAAAGAATTCAAAGTCTGCAATCATAAATAAATCCAGAGAATTAAAAGAAAATTCAGATAAACAAAACAAAGAGCTTCAGTAAGTAAATAAGCACCAACAGATGGAGACTGAAGCTCTACAGGAAAAAAAAATAGGAACACAGACTTTAAAGAAGATAATTCATGAAGCCAAAAAAACATAGAAAGCTATGGAATCAGAATAATCCAAATGGAGGAAAGAATTAATGATATAGAGGATAGTAATGCAGAAAAGAGCCAAGAAGAAGAGAGAGAAATGAAATGCAAAAAAAAAAGAAACACTCAGAGAACTATCTAACATAATCAGGAAAGACAACATTAGAATACTGGGTATCACAGAAGGTGAAGAGAAAAAGAGAGGAACAGAGAACATCTTCAAGGCAATATGACTGAAAACTTCCCAAATGTAGAACAAGTTATGAACATACAGGTCAATGAAGCAAACAGAACACCCAATTACATAAATCCTTAAAAAAAATTATACCAAGGCACATAATTATGAAACTATAAAAAATCCAAGACAAATAAATAATTCTAAAGGCAGCCAGGAGGAAAAAAAAAGCAGCTAATACATAAAGGCACTCCTATCAGACTAACATCAGTCTTGTCAGCAAAAACTCTACAGGCTAGAAGAGAATGGAATGATGTCTTCAAAATACTTCAGAACAAAAAAATGCCAGCTATATCCTGTAAAAAAACTCTTTCAAATTCGGGGGATAAATTAAGGTTTTTCCCAACAAATGAAAACTAAGAGAGTTTACAACCATGAGACCTCTTCTACAAGAAATGTTAAAAGAGGCCCTACTAGTTAAACCGAAGAGAAAAGCCCTTCACAAAAATATAACAAAGTTACAAAGAGATCAACATAACCAAAAAGCAAAAATCAAAATAGCAGTAATAAGTTCTCAAATGTCAATAATTACTATAAATGCAAATGAATTGAACTCACCAATCAAAAGGGAGAGATTGCTAAATGGATTAAGAAACATAACCCAACTGTATGTTGTCTACAAGAAACTCATCTCAGATCGAGAAATAAGAAAAGGTTTAAAGAGGATGGATGGAAATGCTATTCCAAACTAATGCCAAATCCGAAGGAGCAGGAACAGCTATACTCATATCAGATAAGGTAGTCTTTCAACTACAGAAATTTAAAAGAGATAAAGATGGACATTATATAATGATAAAGGGATCGATACAACAAAAAGACTTAACACTTATTAACATTTGTGCACCCAATAAAGGAGCACCCAAATATATCAAGCAAATATTAAAAAGATCTAAATAAGGATACTGACAGCAACACTAATCATAGGGGACGTCAATACTCCTCTTTCAGTAAAAGACATCAGACAGAGAATCAACAAAGAAACAAGATCTTTAAATGACAAAATAGAGGAGCTAGACCCAATAGACATATATAGAGTACTTCACCCCCAAACTACAGACTACACATTCTCTTCAAGTTCTCATGAAACATCCTCAAGGTTAGGCCATATGCTGGGACACAAAACAAATCTCAGTACATTTTCAAAGAGTGAAATCATATCTAGCATCTTTTCAGATCACAATAGCATCAAACTAGAGATCAACCAAAAGGAGGAAGAGAGGAAAACCACAAAAGAGTGGATATTAAATAACATATGGCTGAACAACCAATGGGTAAAAGAGGAAATTAAGGAAGAAATTTAAAAAAAATTCTGGAATCATATGAAAATGAAGAAACGATGTATCAGAATCTATGGAATGCAGCAAGAACAATAATAGCAAGGACATTTATAGCAATACAATCCTACATCAGAAAATGAGAAGAATCACAAATAAAAAACTTAAGCCATTGCCTAAAAGAACTAGAAAAAGCAGAATAGAAGTCTAAATCCAACAAAAGGAAAGAAATAATAAACACTAGTTCAGAAATCAATGAAATACAGATCAGAAAGACTATTAAAAAAATCAATGAATTCAGAAGTCGGTTTTTCAAAAGAATAAACAAAACGGACAGGCCATTAGCCAGACTTACAAAAAGGAGGAGAGAGAAAATACAAATTAATGGAATTGAAAATGAAAAAGGAATAATCACAACAGATGCAACAGAAATCCAGAGAATACTATGTACAACTATAAGCAACAAATAGAGTAATCTAGAAGAAACGGATACATTTATGAAAAGGTACAATATCCCAAAACTAAATAGAGAAGAACTAGAAACCATGAACAGATCAATCACAAGCAAGGAAATTGAAACAGTGATGAAAAACCTTCCCCCAAACAAAATGCCTAGATCAGACGTTTTCACCAGTGAATTCTGCAAAACATTCAAAGAAGAATTAATACCAATCCTCCTTAAAGTGTTTCAAAAAATAGAAGAGAGAAAACTACCAAACACTTTTTATAATGTCAATATTATGCTGATTCCAAAACCAGATAAAGACTGCTCCGAAAAAGAAAACTATACACCTATATCCTTAATGAATAATGACACAAAAATTCTCAACAAAATTCTAGCAAATCGAATTCAACAACAAATAACAAGAATCATGCACCATGACCAAGTGGAATTTATTCCAGGGATACCGGGATGGTTCAGCATTGCAAATCAATAAATGTGATACATTGTGTCAGTAAAAAAATGACAAAAACCACATGATTACCTCAAAAGATGCAGAAAAAGCATTTGACAAGATTCAACACCCTTTTACGATAAAAACCCTCCAAAATAGATATAAAAGAAACTCAGTTCAATATAATTAAGACTATATATAACAAGCCCACAGCCAACATTGTTCTCAAGAAAGAAAAACTGAAAAAGCTTCCCCTAAGATCAGGGGACAGGATATCCACTCTCACCATTACTATTCACTATAGTGTTGGAAATCATGGCCAATGTAATTAGGTAAGAAGAAGATATAAAAAGTATCCAAATAGGAAAAGAGGAAAAGAAACCATCACTTTTCGCAGATGGCAGGATAATGTACATAGAGATCCCCAAAGAATCAAGGAAAAAAGCTGCTAGAAATAATAAACAAATATAATAAAGTGGCAGGCTACAAAATTCATATTAATATTAAAAAAAATCTGTTGCATTTCTGTATGCCAACAATGAAAATACGGAAAGAGAACTAAAGAAAGCAATACCATTTGTGATTGCACCAAAAAAATAATGCAATACCTTGAAATAAACCTAACCAAAGACGAGAAAGTCCTTTACCATGAGAAATATAGGACATTACTAAAAGAAATAAAAGATGATGCAAAGAAATGAAAAGATATTCCATGCTCATCATCATTGCAAGAATCGACAAAATCAAAATGGCTATAATGCCCAAGGCAATATATAGATCAATGCTAACTCCATCAAAATTCCAAAGACATTATTCACAGACAGAACACAAAATAATGAAATTTATTTGGAACAACAAACAACTCAGGATAACAAAAACAATTCTCAAGAAAATACCAACAATGGAGGAGTCATGCTCCCTGACTTCAAACTCTACTACAAAGCAATAATAATAAAAACAGCATGGTACTGGTATAAAAACAGAAAAACAGATCAATGTGTCAGAATTGAAAGTCCAGAAATAAATCCACATATTTTTGATAAAGGAGCCAAAAACTTACAACAGGGCAAGGACAGCCTCTTTAATAATTGGTGCTGAGAGAATTTGTCAATCAT
Organism: Solenodon paradoxus; assembly: GCA_004363575.1. Lineage (NCBI taxonomy): Eukaryota > Metazoa > Chordata > Mammalia > Eulipotyphla > Solenodontidae > Solenodon > Solenodon paradoxus. Next base: position 838,526 of record RJWH01000218.1, on the reverse strand, counting down.
ATGCAAAGGGTGAAGCTAGACCATTACCTAACACGATATACAAACATTAACTCAAAATGGAGCAAAGATCTAAACATAAAACCAGAAACAATCAAAGACACACAACAGAATAGAGGCAAAACATTATTAGACATAGACCTAAGATATATCTTTGGTAACTCAAGTCCCATTGCAAGGAAAATAAAATCCAAAATAAACAAGTGGAGTTACATAAAACTAAAAGTTTCTACTCAGCAGAAGAAACTCTCATAAAAACAAAAAAGCATCCAACTGATTGGGAAAAGATATTTGCCACTCACACCTCAGATAAGGGGTTAATATCTAAGATGTACAAAGAACTCAGAAAATTAGACAACAAAAATACAAGCAATGTAATAAAAAAAATGGGCTGATGACCTTAATAGACACCTCCCCATGAAAGACATACAGATGGACAACAGGTTCATGAAAAGATGCCCTACATCTCGTCATCAGGGAAATGCAAATCACAGCAACAGTGAACTATCACTTCACTCCAGTAAGAATGGCTATTATCCCAAAAAATGGAAGTGATAAGTGCTGGAAAGGATGTGGAAAAAAGGGAACTCTAATTCACTTTTGGTGGGAATCAAAGTGTTTTAACCATTCTGGAAAGCAGTATGGAGAGAACTCAAAGAATTGAGAATGGAAATTCCATATGACCCAGTTATTCTTCTACTGGGCGTTTATCCCAATGACACATTGCAGCACAATTCATAATAGCTACGAGCTGGAAACTACCTAAATGCCCATCAGCAGAGTAGTGGATAAAGAAGACATGGTACATATACACTATGGAATACTATGCAACCATCAAAAAGGAGGTATTCTGCCATTTGCAACAACATGGATGGACTTGGAAAGAATTATGCTTAGCGAGATAAGCCAGAAGAAGGACAGACATCATATGACAGCACTCAAGTGATGGGTAAAGAGAAAACAAATGTCATAAAATAAATAACACTGAAAATGGGGAGGGGGAAGAGAGAGAGACAGAGAGAGAGAGGGAGAACACTTCTCCAAACAACTATGGACTCTTAGAGATGAGAGACAAAAAGACAAATTGGGCGGTACCAAAATGACAAGGGAGGGGAGAGATGGAATGAAGGGAATTAACTGCAAATGAAGGGAGAACAAAGGGGGGAATATTAATAAATCTACTATGCTATTTGTAAATGTAAGAATACCACTATGTATACCTCAAAACAAGTTATAGTCAAAATGCAATATTACTTCAATAATAATAAAAAATAAAATTATAAAAAAATGTAGATGCAAACATCTGATTTTGGGCACCACACCATGGTACTGGGATACTGAACCCAAAGGGAAGAATGCTGTGGTGATGGGGGTGGCAGACAATTGGGAAGAGGCAGCTCACTCAAGCATCAGAGAACATATCCATCAGAATAGCTTCCCAGAGAGTTCTGCACTGGACACCATCATTGCTGGAAGACATCAGGAGAACAAATATCCCCTCTCACCTCTAATTCTCTGAGTATCAACCCACTAGAAATTTGACCCTCCAGGTCAAAGGGCATTGGAAACTCTATCTCTGGGATTACAATGTCCCTGGAGGGGCCATTCAACAGCTACCAGCTCTCCCCTCTCTGTGGGTGGAGGATGAAATGTAATCTGCTTGTTGACTTTGAGCCAAAAATATCCCTCAGGTTGTCATTACAGTTGAGACCTGGGACACTGGGGAAGGCTTGGCATCACCCCTTTGACTCCAAACTCATAGGTTAGACTCTTGGACTGCAACAAAGGGTCATCTCAGAGACTAACAGTTCTGCCAATGGTGAAGTCACATGACAATCCAGTATTCAAATCAAGATCAGGCAATTTTGGTGCAAGTTGACATTTTAACTCAAGGCTATCACTTCAGGGCAATCTAACAGAAAAAAACAAAACAAAACAAAACACCCAGAGTGACTAAAATAATAAAGACACAGAGAAATATATGTGAATAATGGATCCAATTAAAAAACGGGAAAACCTGAATGTAACATGTGGAAACTATGTGAGAATGAATTTAGAGCAATAGCGATTAACATACTTATGAAAATCAAGAAAACAATGGAGGAAGAAAAAGAACAAAAAAGAGAAAGAAGGAATCAAGATGCTTAAATCAGATATCAAAAAATAAAGAACACAATAGCCGAACTAAAGAACTCAATAGAGGGACTCAAGATTAGTATACATCAACCTTCTAATAGAATCAGTGAGCTAGAAGATAGGGCAGAGAAATACACTCAGGCCAGCCAGTAAATACAGCAAAGACTGAAAAGAAATGAAAACAGCATACAAGAGCTATAGGATAATATAAAAAGGAAGAACATTTGAATCATAAGGGAATTAGGAGAGAGAAAAAGGGCAGAAACTGTATTGGAAGGAATCATAACTGGGAATTGAGGAGTGAAGCCAATGTCTCCTGACCCAGGAAACTCAAGAAGGTCCAAACAAAAGAAACCCAAACAGGCCTATAGCAAAACATATTGTCACCCAAATGTCAAAAACACAAGATACAGAAATAATTTTAAAAGCAACTAGAGAAAAACAAGTCACATATAAAAGAGCCCCCATAAAACAGTCAGCAGATTTCTCTGCTGAAACTCTACAGTATAGAAGGCTCAAAATGCTGAGAAAAAAGGATTTACAAACTAGGATTCTCTAACCTGTGAGATCATCATTTATAATTGAATAATGATAAAAAAATCTTTCCAGATAAGCAAAAGTAAAGGAACTCATCACCACAAAACCAGCTCTACAAATATAAAAACAAAAAAACTAAAGGAAGCTCTATAAAGTGCAAAGAAATCCCACTTTAAATAAGCCAAGCAGCAAAATATAAAAAATGGGGAAGAGAGGACTATAAAATTTGGATGATTAGAACGAGTTCAGGCTAAACTGCTTTCAAATAAAAACAGGAAATGAACATAGAATTCTTAGTACAAATTACAGGAAAACCTCAAAACACATCTCCAGGAGGAGAAAAAAATACAGAAAAGGAAACCAATCATAACATAACTGCATTCAACTCACCTAAGAAGATAAAGAGAACAAAGGAACCATCTGCAACAACACTTAGTAAACAATTTAAAAATGGTAATAAATAGCCATATATCAATGTTAGTGGAGTTAACTCACCAATCAAATGACAGAGTGATCAAATAGAATAAAAAGCATAACCCAACAGTCTGCTGCATTCAGGAAACTCACTTTTTTTTCAAGTGGTAAACATAGGCTCAAAATCAGTGTTTGGAAGACAATCCTATAGTTGAATGACAACCAAAATAAAAAGCAGCAACAGTTCTACTTATTTCTGATAAAATAGACTTCCAAGTAAAAGACAGCAATGGACATTACATAATGATTTAAGTAGTCAACCCAACAAGAAGATATAATCCTTATTAATATGTATACACCGAATGAAGGAGCATCAAAATTCATTGCGCAGTTATATCAGAACTAACAAGAGACATCAACAGTAGCATGCAATAAAAGATTTCAACATCCCTGTTACATCAATGGACAGAGATCAACCAGGAAGAAACTTAACAGGGAAAAAAATGACTTTACAGGACCAGTTGGAAGAGATAGTTCTAATAGACACCAAGCACCTCGTCCAATGACTACAGAATTCATTTTTTTTCTCAAAATGGAACATTCTGAATGATAGATCACATGTTGGGATGCACATGTTTCAACAAATTTACAGTGATTGAAATCATATGAAGCATCTCCTCTGACCACAAGATATAAAACTAGAAATCAACCAAAAAAAAAAAAAAAAAAAAAAAAAAAAAAAAAAAAAAAAAAAAAAAAAAAAAAAAAAAAAAAAAAAAAAAAAAAAAAAGGCTGGAAGACCCTAAGTTAATTGGAGATGAAACATATGCTTCTGAAAGAATTTTGGATAAAACACGAAATGAAAGAATTAGAAAAACTCTTAGAGAGAAATGAGAATGAAGACACAAGCTACCATGATCTATGGGATGCAGTTAAAACAATATTAGGAGGAAAGTTTATTGCAGTTCAGGTCTACCTCAAGAAACAAGAAAATGTACAAATAAACAATCTAACCTTACATATAAAGCAGCTAGAGAAAGAAGAAAAATTAAAGGCAAAAATCAGTACAAGAAAGATAATAATAAAAATTTGAGCAGAAACAAACACAAAACATTTAAAAAAAAAATCCAAAAGGTCAGTGAAACTGTTGGCTATTTGAAAAAAAATATATACAAAATTGGCAAAACATTGGATAGACTCACAAAGAAAACAAGAGAAAATTCTCACAAATAGAGTCAGAAATGAAAGAGAAGTGATAATAGATACCACAGAAATACAAAACATCCTAGAGACAATTACGGATAGTTTTATGGTAGTAAAGTGAACAACCTCAAGGACATGGACAGATTTTTTAAAAAATGCAGTCTACCAAGACTGAACTGGTACAAACTGGAAAATCTGAACAGAAATATCACAAACAAGGAAATTGAAGATCAAAAGCCTTCCTAAAAATAAAAGTCCAGGACCAGAAGATTTTACTAGTGAGATTTTCTAACCTTCAGAAACAAATTAATACTTATTTTTCTCAAATTCTTCCAAAATACTGAAGAAACAGGGAACACTCCCTAACACTTTCTACAAGGCTAAAATCATATGAATACCAATAGCTAATAGACATCACCAAAAAAGAAAAATATAGACCAATATCTCTAATGAACATAGATGCAAAAATTCTCAATAAAATATTAACGAACGAACTCTAACAATACATCAAAATGATTATCCATCATGTCCAAGTGGCATTTAACCCAGGGAAGTTTCAACGTGTGTAAATCTATCGATGTAATACAACATATAAAGAAGAGTTAAGAAGAAAAACCTTATGATCATATCAATAGATGCAGAGACAGTTTTTGACTATATTCAACACCCATTTATGGTAAGACCCTGCATAAAAAAGGGATAGAAGGTACATACCTCAATATAATAATGGTCATATGCGATAAATCCACAGCCATACACAATGGTGAAAAATTGAAAGCATTTCCTCTGAAGTAGAGAATAAGGCAAGGCTGTTCACTCTCACCATTGTACTTAACACATACTGGAGTTCTTAGAGCAATTAGGCAATAAAAAGAAATAAAAGGAATCCAAGTTGGAAAGGAGGAAGCAACACTATCATTATTTGCAGATGACATGATTACATATGTTGAAAACTCTAAAAACTCTGTCAAAACACTACTAGAACTAGACAATGAATATAGTAAAGTGGCAGGCTCCAAAATCAATGTGCAGTATTCCTTAGCAATTTTACATGAAAACAATTAGTTAAACAACAATAAAAATCAAGAAAACTGCCCCAAATACAATAGAAGCAGAAAGAATCAAATACCTTGGAATGTACTTAACAAAGGAGGCAAAAGAACTGTACAATAAAAACTATAAGGCCTTCTTAAAAGAAACAGAAGAAGATTAAAAGATGTGGCTATATATCCCCTGCCCATGGATGGGAAAAATTAACATTTTTAAAATAGCCATATTACTTAAAGCAATATATAGATCAGCAAAAAGGGGAGACAACAACAAAAACAACTGAGACTGCATCAAATTAAAAATCTTCATGGTGCAAGAAAACATTGCCAAAGCAAAAAGACAACCTAGTGACTGGGAGAAGGTATTTGCATTCCATATTTCTGACGAGGGGTCGGTATTCAAAATAAATGAAAAACTCATATAACACAGTAACAGAAAAACAGGCAATCCATGAAAAAATGAGCAGAAGAATTGGAGAAATATTTTTCCAAAGAAAACATACAGATGACTAATAGGTACATGAAATGATGTTCCCAATCACTGGCTATTAAGGAAATACAAATCAAAAAAAACAAAGAGATACACTGATTGACTATCATCCAAAAGTCAGGAAACAACAAATATTGGTGAGAATGTGGAGTAAAAGAAACATTTTTACACTGTTGGTCAAAGTGCAAATTAGTGGAACCCCTATGGAAACCAGTATGGAGATTTCTAAAATAGTTGAATATGGAAACGCATATGAGCCACCATTCCACTTCTGGGTTTTGACACAAAACATGCCAAAACATTAGATCTAAGATATTTATGTATTTCCATGTTTATTGAAATGCAAACAGACAAGGCAAATAAACAGATGAAACAAGACCAGTGTTTTTATCTTGGTGATAGAACTGAGGTTACAAGTAGGAAATGGGATGGGGTGGGGTGGGCTGAGAAAGTGGTGGCAGGGCCCAATGGACAATAGTGAAGAAGTCTTTATAATTTGGTGGAGGGTAGGATGTCCTGACATATATTTGATGAATGGGGAACTTGTACATTTGAGGACCTACATAAATAAGTTTCTTTTCATTTGTAAAAGAGCATTACCTCAATAAAATTCTAATTAAAAATATAAAAGTAAAAAAGAGACTCAATTAAAAAAAGAGTACAAATATCATTCTTTTTCTTTCTTTATTATGCATTTAGTTAGGTTTTAATTCTTTTTAGATTTATTCATAACGTAATTATGTTTTTTGAAGGAACTTCGCATCTTAATATTATATTGGTTTAAGGTATACAACATTTTTAAGTCCACATCAGTGCATGTGCATATATATGTATATATATGTATATATGTATATATATGTGTGTGTGTGTGTGTGTGTGTATATATATATATATATATATATATATATATATACACATATATATCATCAGTTCAACACCAACACCTCAATTCTATCCTTCACCATATAACTGAACTCTTTTACTTGAATTGCCCACTGCTCTGCCCCTTCCCTTCTGGTAATCAGTAATTTGATTCTATAGACTATAAGTCTATTTTTGTTTGATTTGCTTCATTTCTTTGTTTCACATATAAGTGAAATCATGCATTGTTTGTCTTTTCATTTTTAAATAACCTAACTAAGAACGGTTACCTCTAGCTCCATCCATGTTGCCGCAAATAGCAGGATTTTATCTTTTTGAAAGGTGAGTAGTATTCCATTGTGTATATACACAACTTCTTCTTTATCAACTCACTCCAAAATGAACATTTAGTTTGTTTCCTGATCTTGACTGTTGTAAATAAATAAGACTTATCTCCCCAAAATTCTGGACTGGAATTCTACTAGGAATGGGTTTTACTTTATCCATTACATTTTGTGTTTAAAGATAAGAACAGACTGAGAAAGGACACAACTTTCACTCACTATTATAATTCCTTCACTTTTAATTCTTTTCTAATTATCCTATACATGTTTTATTTTCTATTTTCAGAAATTATACTTTAAAATTCTAAGCTATATAGATTATATATATAGAAACATGTGCATATGCATATCTATATAGACATACATATATTATATATAAACATATGTATGAGATAATAGTGAGATTTCATTATAAACTACATTAAATAAAAAAAATCCAAGGAAACATTGCAACAGTTTTATACAAATAAATATTTATCAATATACAGGTCATAAACTACAACTTTTATTACAAAAATACATTTAAAAATTCAAATAGAGCTCAGTACTTGTCAATACATATAGTTTAAATTATAGTCAGGAGCAGTGTGCCCCAGTGGAGTACTAGTCAAGTCAATTGCCTCCAAAGGAGCGCAGGCCAAGTACCCCTTGGTTCGAATCCTGTATCCGAGGAGAACAACCAATGTGCACAACTAGATAAAGAGAAAGTAAAATGCTTCTACCTCCTCTTTCTTCCTTCCTGTCTGCATATTCACCTTGATTCCTGTCTGTACCTTTCTTTTAGAAGAATACATTATATAATCAAGAGCACAGTGAGTGTGATCTGGCATAAGATCATCTGGAATTTAAGATTTATAGCAAAACTGTAACTTCGGTGAAAGTTTTCAGAGGGTGAAAATAAATTATGATATTTAATGCAACTCTTTCCAGGTTCCATATCACTGGTGTTCATTATACAGCAGACATGAAAACACAATGTTTCAAATTAATGATATTTTATCATCATCAGAAGATATTTATCAATGTCTGCTAGCATTATGCAATGTGTATATGTGATATCCAATATATAATACACATCCTATATCTCTAGTTATTTTTCAGCCAGTATTCTGCACCTTATCTGGGAATTCACTGGCATTCTAGGCTCTTAGTCACTTAAGATAAGTGATGCTTTAGCAACAGAGAAGGACTACAGAAAATGAATGAAACTATTGTAGTGGATAAAAGAATTAGAAAACTGAAGAAAAGTCTTAAAGAATTATAAGCTCATTATTATTTGGGGATTTTTCTCTCAAACATAGACACCTTTAACACACAACCCTATACTACTGTCTCAGAAAACAAGGAAACAGAAGAGCAAAGAGATCCCACAGTGGAGAACAATAAAACTTTCTTGTGTGCTCACAAATTTTCTTCTCCCTTTTACTTCACCTCAAATTTATATAGTGTAAGTTCCATAAACTCTATAGGTCTCCTAAGTCCCCAATGGGGCTTCTTGAAGTTTAAGTACTGCTTAAAGGAGCAGTCTCTAAATGAGTCTCTGTACATAGAAGCAAACTAATTTTTCTGAGTAGCTCAGAATGTGAATCTATATTGGTATCTTTCTGCTCCATATATGTAAGTATGTGTAGACATATATACCTTTATATGTACATGCACACCTATATATATATGTACATATATATTTATATGCATATATGCCTTATTTGTAAAGCTGTGGGTGAAAAGGAATTTGGTGTCTCATTTTAAAAGGTAGGCACAAGAGGCAATAATGGCAGAAAATTGGCATTAGGGGCAATAAGAAATCTATGATTGCTGCAAAAGAAGAAAAGAAAAAGCATTACAGAGAAAAAAATGAAGCACATAAATGCTTATTTTGCAGGGGAAATAAAACTCATAATTCTGATTCTGTGAAAAGAGTTACCTGGATTAAACTGAAGCAGGCTGAATGAATCACAAAAGGCTGGGAAATCAGGTCTGCAAAATAGACAACAATAAGAAATATGTTCATTTATTTTTCCTTTTATCTCTTTTTCTATCATCGTTAAGATGATATTTTTATTCTGATATTAATCTTTCAAAGGCACTTTGATCTGTGTTTTCCACTCAGCCTTCCTTGCAGTTGAGTTTTACTAAGTTTTTACTTAGCTTTTAATAATCAAAGAGTGTCAGGAAGCCAATTAAAGGTAAAAAAACAAAAATAAAACAAAACAAACAACCAAAAAAAAACAAAAACAAAAACAAAGGACACGCCATTCTGTTACTGTAGATCGCAAGACTACGAAACACAGTTCTTTCTCTCTAACCCCCTCCCTTCCTTCCTCCTTTCTTTCCCTTCCTTGCTGCCTATCTTCCTTCCTTCCTCCACAAATGGTTTTTAATGGCATTAATATGCTTCAGCCACACTCTAGACTTCGGAGATATGAGTTGTAAATGAAACTCATAATGTCCCTCCCTCATAAACTCTACTTTTGACCATTAAGTAAACAAATCAAATAAACACAGCTTTGTTTTGATAATTCTCAGATGTATCATTTTTCAAGTTTTAAAATCTTGACATCAAGAAGCACCTTACTAAGACTACCTTTTGGCTAGGTGTCATCAGTAATAGGTAACACGATAATATTTTTTCATATTTTGAATGCTTCTGTAGAGTTTTCAGTTTTGTGCAGGTAAAAATATCTTCTATGAGATTACATGATAATATAGCATTAAATTTAAGTTATTTTAATGTTAAAACACACAGATACAGAGCAGTAAGGAATATGTTTTATATTCATTAAACAAATATTCATCATTGGAAAATAACCTGAGTTCTTTACTTTCTTGCAGAGCACTAACTACATGATTTATATGACTGATAAAAGGAAGATGCTGACATATAAATGAGTATTATGTTTATCTCTTTTGCTCCAGCTGAGATGAGTGCAAAGGCATTAGACTAATACAAACCAAGCAATTCAGCAGAAGGTGGTATCAAGCTCACAACACAAGGCAAAGCCAAGGCTCATATTTGGTTTAGACAGTCAGTAGAGATATGAGATACTTCTAGCTGTAGTTTATTGTCTACACATACAGTGAAAGGAAGAGTAGTCAAAGGTGTCAACTTCCCATGGTTCTTGTCCTACATAATAGAATATGCAACATTGAAACCAATGGGCTGGGATGACTAGCTAGTGTGATTTGGGGGCTCCTGACACTGATTTATGACCTTAGTTTAACAATTTGGACTATAAAAACGTGGTAGGGCAGAAACCAGAAAGAATGAAAGACAACCTTATGCCGGGGTCAGGGGAGCCACCAAGATGAACACTAAATAAAAAAAAAAAATTAAAAAAAGGGCTCCTTCCTCCTGTCTCTTCCTGCCTACCTACTTGCCATCATTTCTACCTTTCTTTTAAAAAAAATTTGAGCAGAATAACTAGCAGGATTTTTGATGGCATGAGAAGTACTGAGGGGGAAGGAATGAAGATAGACATTAAGAGGAAATTTTAGTCAGGCCCTGGTGGAGTACTGACTAGGTCAGTTGCGTCTCAAGTGGCCCAACACACATAACCCCGGGTTTGAGTCAAAGGTCCTTGGGAAAACAAACAGTGTGAACTAAACAAAAATAAAATAAAATGTACCCTCCTTCTTTCTCCTCTCTCTTACCGCCTGCCTGCATACTCTCCTTCATTTCTGCCTGTACCTTTCTCAAAAAAAAAAAAAAAAAAAAAAGAGAATAAATAAAATAGTTCAGTTTTAAATGTGTTAAGTTTGAAATATCTTTCATAAGCTATCCAAAGAGCAATGTCAAGTTGGAAATTAATATAAGCAGTTTGATGTCAAGAAAAAGAATATGGGAACACAATATTTATTTGGAAATTATCAGCATGTCAACATAGAATTTTATATAAAAGTTTCCTGTTCTCCTTGGATTTCTTTCTGCCCCAGAAATCCACACCTCTCTGTATCTGCTGAGAGAAATATCTCTGCCACTCAGGTTAAGTATCCACCCATTCTGATTGCTGAAGAGTCTGCCTTCTCAGGACCTATTTTCCCTTCCTATCTTACTTCTAAATTTATCAGCTCTGTGAGTCATCCCCCAGATTAGAACCTAGCTCTAATATAGCTATTTAATTTTTAAGTAGACTTACTTGTTTTATAAAGAAGAATCATACTGGGACTATAATTTTGAGTAATATAAAGAGAAAATCTACCCCTTTTCCACTGACTATTCAAAAGCCAAAGAAATCAGTGAAGGAAACTCATTGTCAAAGTCTAAATGTGAAGCACCAAATAACAGGATACATGCTGTCGGTAATGAGTTCTTTATAAAATATGCAATTCTACTTCAACTATATAAACAGAAATTAAAAAATACCAATTTGAAAAGTTATATGCACTGATGTTTATTGCAGGAATATATACAATAACCAGGACATGGAAAAAACCTAAGTGCCCTTCAATGGATATTTGGATAAAGATGTGATATAATGGGATGCTAACTAAGCCATAAATATAAAACATGAACGCTTACCATTTACAAGCAACATGAATGAAACTCAAAGTGATTATGCTAGTGAAATGAGACAGAAAGATAAATATTGAATAATTTGACTCATGAAATATCAAGATACAAAGCAAAGGGACAAATGGCAAAACCAAACCAAAACCTTAGACTGTGAATAAAATGGTGTTTATCAGGGAGGAAGGGGGAAGACTATGGGAGGTATAGGTAGAAAGAATTGATTGGATGATAGTGAGTGGTAAATTAGAAATTTGGTTGTTGGTATGTTTTGGTATATTCACTTATCAAGTTGTGAAGCTGAACTCCTGAAACATATAGTATCATAAACTAATGACAAATAAAAATATGATGCTTATCAAATTTTAGTTATCTAATTAAATAAAAGAATGAATATAATGAAATAATATTAGTGATATAATGTAATTCCATTACTGCCAAGCAATATTCATGCTATTAAAGTGACCAGCAGAAATAATTTTCGTCAAAAATAGAGAATTCTCCTCTATTGCATATTAGAAAGCTAAGGTAAAAGTGCAATCAGGTCTTTTTTTTTCATTTATTAGGAATGAGCGAATACCTGTGTTTCTGTTTAAAGCCATCACTTGATTCAACAATTCTTTAAATGCCCTGGAGAAGGGATGAAAATATAAAGTCATTTTCATTATATAGTGTCCTGTAGTTGTATCATCAGGTAACTTTGGTAAAAATGTTAGTTTGGGGATTATGGAACAAAAGCAACATATTTAAATAAATTCCTATAATATTAAAAACAGATATGGACTAATGTACCAGGAATTTTACTCTCTGCTATTCATTTGAAGTTCAAGTCTATCCTCATAAATCAAAAACTCACCCAAATGATATTTTCAGTGTGTGCAAAGATGGATGTGAACTTTGTTGCTTTTCAATAATTCAGAATTTCTAAGAGCCTATCATCACTACTGGTACATTATTTTATTCTATAAATACTGTTTAGTGACTGGAAATCTTAACTAAAGTTTTCAAGTAATCATTTATGCCAAAGGTTTGAAAGATCATTAACAATATTTCATTTTTCTTGTATACATGCATTTATTCTAACATCGGACACTAATTTCTCTATTTTTTCTAGAAAACTTCAGAAAGATGGCATTGAGATGGAAACCAGGTTTTAATAGGATTGATAATTCATAGAAACAAAAGGACTGGCAATGTTTAATTTCTTAAGCTTGATGATGGTATGTGGGGATTTATCATAAAGTTCTGTGTATTATTTTGGGAAATGGAATATTTCATAAATAGAAAAATATGTTAAAGTCTTTCAAAATAAGTGACTACATGAATAAAAAAGTGTTTCCTGAATATACTGCACATAAATTTGACCGTGTGTTCATTAATAGTTCTGCACTTACAAATTATTTTGTAACACACAATTTTCAGTTAATATTTCTTGGTAAAATAGAGAGAAAATAACAATTCTGCACTAGAAGAATACTTTATTTTGAAAAATTGGTTGGAATGGACTAAAGCTACAATTGTTTCCTAATAAACGACATCATCATATAAAACCAGTGAAGTCCAATTTGGGGTAAATTTTTGAATAGATAGGACCTCATAAATTCATATATCTATAAAACAAAATGTTGGGGGGAAAAAGTCAGAATAAAGCTTTTTCCATATCTAGAAATTAACCAAAGTAATTTCTAAAAATGCTCCTATATCTTTTTAATAATGTCAAGGTTTAGTTACTTTTTAAACTCCCATTCTCTTAAACTCTATTGACTTGAAAATCATCAACCTCAGAATTGCAATCATTATAAAAGTTAATAGCCTTTCAGTGACTGAAGAGTAGACTAGACGAAAGTCTTCAAAAGTTGCCATCCCCATTACTACCTGGAAAAGACTCTGTTTTCAAGGTACTTAACCTGAATTAGGACCTATTCTATTAGAAACTTGATTTCTATGATATTTCTCAAAAATTCTAAAGCAACAATGATCTAAAGTTTCAGCAACATGAACTACAGTATAAGAAAACAAGAGACAACTCCATGACAAATAAAAAATGTCAATGGACTTGTACAGCAAAGAAAATAAATTAGTACACAAAAGTTTTTACAAAGAAAAACCCACATCAGATGGTCTCATGATCAATCATTTAAGGAATTGATACATACTCTCTACAAAACTGTACCAAAAAAGAGAATAGGAGAGAAGACTTCCCAATTCCTACGAAGCCATCACCTTGATACCAAAACCAGACACAGAAATGGCAACAAAAAACAAAACAACAACAAAGCTGAACATAAACATTACTTGTGACCATAAACACAAATGTTCTAAACAAAATGCTAGCAAACTAAGACCATCAACATAATATAAATTATGAAGTAAAATGAGACTTGATTAGACTTAGTTAAAAACTATTTTTTAATTCGCAAAACACTTTATTAAAATACAATGAAAGAGCAGACTACATATTTGAAGAAGAAAATATTTACAAGCTATGTATATTACAAGAGATTCATATCAAGATATGTAAAGAAATATAAAAATGCAGCATTAAAAAATACTTCAATTTTAAAATGTGGGACAGACATGAACAAGAAATACTGATGGCAGATACACAAATGAAAGTTCTAAACATGATTAGTCTCTAGAGAAATGCAACTTAAAATTGCAAAGCTCTATCACTCCATATGTACCAGAGGCTAATTTTTTTTTAAGTGACAATATCAAATGCTGAAAAGGATGCTGGTAAACTACTTATTTTGCTGATGGGCATTTAACGTAGCGTAGTCATTCTGAAAAATACTTTTTAAAATAAAATTGAATATGCCACCAACATTCAATCCAGGAACTCTACTCCTGAGCATTTCTTCCAGAAAAAAATTATTAGAAATATCTGTTTTCTGCCACTTTCATTGTATTTTAAATGAGTGAAATAATACAATAAAATTTAGAAACATGTTCATAGCAGTTTTATTCATAAAAACTAAAAACTTGAAACACTTAGGTGTATTTATAAACATGAAATTGATTTTAAAAATGCAAAAATCTATATCATAGATTACTATTCATCAAAAGAATGGAAAAATAACTATAGTTACACTCAACAATCTGAGTGAATCTTGAGAATTATATTGTAAGTGAAAAAAGACAATCACAAAATTGTGTATATTGTATTATTTCATTATATAGCATTCAAGAAAAGACACAATTTTAGAAATAGAAAAATATAGTGGTTGCTTGTAGTCAGTGACAGGGATGATTTAAAGGAAAAGGCGAAGGGTATGTTTATAAAAGGGTAATATGAGAGATCTTTGTAATAGTAAAACTTCAGAAATTAGACTATATAAATATCAATACCCTGATATTAATGTTAAACGATAAATTTGCAATGAATTAACTTTGAAGTGAATTGAATATAAGGTATTGAATTGAATATAATGAGATTTAGCTTTCATTTTTCTACACCTACATGTGACTCTTTAGTTAAAAAAACATGCACCCTGACAGGGGTTTCTCCTGAGAAAGCAAGGTCTAATATTTGAAAATCATATATATATATATATATATATATATATATATATAAAGTAGTATGTAGGCAGAATAATACCCTCCCCTCACTTGTGCCCTCCAGAATATCTATGTCCTAATTCCTGGCACCTACATATATCTTAATTTACATGGCAGGAAGGAATTCAAGTTGTAGATTGAATAACGTTTGCTAATCTGACACTGAGATGAAAAGACATTAATCTGAGAGAATCCAATGTAATTACAAGTTTCCATATAACTGAGAGAAGGAAGTCAAAGAATCACTGTCAAAGTAATGTCATATGAGAAATATTCAGTGATCCATTGAGACTTCCAAGATGGAAGGGCAGTACACGCTAAGGAATGCAGAAAGCTTGTAGAAATGAGAAAATAATCCAATAAATAAATTTTTCCCTAGCACTTCTAAGATGAAACTCTTGGTCCTCTGAAAATTTCGGTTTAAATCTAGTGAGATTCATTTAGACTTACAACTTTCTGAATATTAAGATTTTATATATATATATATATATATATATATATATAGTTGTTGTTTTAAGTCACTTCATTTGTGACATTTTGGCACAGCACAGTAGAAAACCAATACCTTGTTAGTAAGGTGATGTTTCACTAGACAATAAAATGAAATAAGAGACACTGAAGGGAAAAAATGACAATTGAATTTTATAAAAATAAAAATATTGTACTTCAGACACTAAAAAGAACATTAAAATATAAGCCAGAACCATGTCATAGATAGTACCTCATCAATAAGGGAATTTAATCCAGATATAAAAAAGAACTTTCATAACTTTTTAAATAAAAAGACAAACCAATTTTAATATAGGCAAAAGAATTGAACAGAAATTTCAACCAGGAGATATGCAAAAGAAAGCAAGTACATGAAATGACAATCAACATTTTTTATCATTAGGCAAATTCAAATTAAACAACAAAGAGGTACCACTTCACATGTACAAGGATTGCAGTAATCAAAATGAGAGCGTATGTAAGTTTCCATAAAGAAAAAGAGAAATTGAAACTCTTACAAATTTATAGCAAGATGTTCTTAAATACTTTGACATATTTTCAGAATATTAAACATGGCATTATCCTATGATCAAACAACTCCAATTCTAGAAATGAAAACAAATGTCCACACAAAGACTTATAGAAAAATGTTCTCTGCAAAATGTTCGTAATAATGAAGAGTGAATCAGCTCAAATGTTCAATAATTAATAGATAAACAAAATGTTTTATTCAGTTGAATATTCAATTAAATATTATTCAAGTCCAACAAAAGGTAAATTAAACACTCACACATACAACAACACAGATGAACTTTGGACACACTACACTAAAGAAGGAAATAAAAACTTATTAATGATCTATGATTTCATTTATTTTAAAACTTCAGAAATTGCTAAATTCTATGACAGTAGTATAGGTAAATAATAAAATATATCCTTTTAATAAAAGAACTGAAAATGGAATGTCTATCGGGCACTCCAATATTTTCCTGTTGAGGTACAAGGTCATAGAAGTTCATACAGACCTGTGTATATGTGTATATGTTCAGAAAAAAATCTTACAGATCATCCATCATTCATATCAGAGGCCTAACTATGTCCCTGCACAAAGACGAGGTGAGGGCCTAAGAAGATTTTTAAACTGAGTGGTGAATGATTTTCACCAATAAACATATGAAAAATCAGTCAACACACACTTATTTTTAGAAGAGGTTCAGATGTTGTCCATATTAACTAAAATAAGTTATAAATATGCAACAGAATTAAAATAAAGAATATGAAAGAAATAATGGAAAACATAACAGTAATGATTCAACAAATTGAGAACATCAATAAACAGATACATTGTTAAACACAATATAATAGAGATTTTGGATATAGAAAGTACATATTTTATATTAAAAGTTCACTGGATGTACTCAATACCATATCTGAACTTGTGAGAAGCAATCAGCAAAGTAGGAGATAGATCTGTAATAGTGATTCCTCTTTTAGCCAGAGTTCCAGCAAGATAAAAGAAAGAAAATGCAGAGTTTCAGAAGTGTGTTTATCACCATAAATTATAACAAAATATACATTTTAAATCAAGACAATAATAGGAAATAAGCAGAAAAATATATTAAGGATTATTTCTATAACAAGTAAATTATTGAATTAGACAGTCAGAGTCTTCCCCCAAAGAAAAGTTCAGATGACTTCACTGATGATATTTGGTAAATGCTTAGAAAGGAATTAATATCAACTCCACAAACAGTTCTATAAAATAAAAGAGAAAGAATATTTCCAAGTCAATTCATGAAGCAAATGTCATACTGATACCAAATCAACCACTTGTGATGGTACAAGAAAAGAAATCCAATATCTCTTGTGAATGTAGACAAAAGATCAGAATCAAGATAAAAATATCCCCTCTTACTCATCTGTTTAACATGTTTTGTGGTTTTTTCCTCAAGATTAACCACCCTCATATAAGACAGATAATAGCACATATGCACTGTATTAATTCCATGTGGCTACAGTAAAAGTCATCACAAATATTGTGGAATAAAATAATAAATGTATGCTTTAGATTTCAGGCCTGCAGTATGAAATCAGTATCAAGGTGAAGATGAAGGTGTCAGCAGGAATTTATTTCCTCTCAGTACTCTTGTAGGGAATCCATTGATCTCTTACAGCTTCTGGTGGCTGCTGCTATTACTAGGCTTGTGACCACATTACTCCTATCTCTACCTCTGCCTTTTTCTCTAAGTGTTTCATTTTTTCTTCTCATTGCTTCAAATATCTCTGTGTCTCTAATAAGGATACTGGTTATATCTTTTAAAGTCTGCCTGGATAACACTGGTTACATCATTAAGGGATTACCTGAGTTGAGTCATTTCAGTATCCTTTACTTAAGCACATCTGCGAAGAACATTTTCCTAAAAAGTAACACTTGCAGGCTTCAGGAATTAGGACATGATATTATTTTGAGAACAGCATTCAATCTACCACATATTCAGAGGGTATAAAAATTTTTATTTTTTATTCAGGATTTCTAGGGTGAACAGAGCTTGATTCAAAGCGGTCTTTAAATGTCTTCAGTAAAGTGAAGGTTAAATGCTTCTGCTTTTTTTGGGTGAGGACTGATGTGAGTGTTCCTGTTTAGGTCAGATATTGTGTGACTTGATAAACTTCACTGGTGCAAAGGAGAGATTGTCTGGTATTTCATATCATCTTGTACAAAATGTTGGCCACAATATGTGAGGCTAGAATGAATAGGACCATAGAAAAAAGTAGATTAATTCACTTTTGTCCTTGGAGATTTAAATACCCATCTATTAGAAGTAGATTCAACAGGCAAAAATCAGCGAGGATAGAGTTGAACTCAATATACCACCAATTAAATGAGTATAATGAATGACTTTAATCTCCTTTATCCAAGAACAGCAGATTACATTGTCAAGTTCTCATGGAATATTCACAAAATGCCACTTTCTGGGTCATGAAACAAACCTTAATAAAACAAGCCTTTAAAACAATGAAAGTAGGCAAGTCCTGTGGAGTATATGTTAGGTCGATTGCCTCCATAAAAGTGCATATCATATATGTCTGGGTTCGAGTCACTGGTCCTGGGGCAAACAATCAGTGTGAACAATTAAATAAAAATGAAAATAAAGTGCTTCCTCATTTCACTTCCTGCTTTCTTGCCTACTACCTTCATTAATTCCTGCACCTTTACTTTTTTTAAAAAAATAATATCTCCTCTATTCTATGCTAGAATTAAACTAGAAATCAGTAGTAGAAAGAGTTGGAACATCCCCAAATAATTTAACAAATCTAAACAATATATTTCTAATAACACCTGGATCAAAACAGATACCTCAAGGTAAATTTTTTAAATATTTTGAATAAATGAAATGGAAATGTTTGCTATTAAAATATATGGGATGCAGTCAAGGCAGTAATTAGAGGTAAATTTATAGCACTGAATGAATACATTAGAAATTAAGAAAGATTGGAAATCAACAACATAAACTTCCAATTTAGAAACCCAGACAACAAAAAGGAAGAGAAGGAGGAGAGAGGGAAAGAAGAAATTAAGCAGATGAAAACAAATAAGATATAGAGTAGAAATAAATGAAATTGAAAAACCAGTAATCAATAGAGAAAATCAACAGAACCAAAGTTTGGTCCTTTGTAAAGTTTGATAACATTGGTAAGCCTCTAGTCGACTAGAGAGAGGACCAAGAAAAAAAAAAAAAGGAGAGAGACCGCAATTACAAAAATCAGAAATAAAATGGGGAACATCTCTACAGAATCTCTTGGATATGAATGGGCAATAAATGGATTCTGTGAAGAAATTCATACCCATAATTTGATAACATTTATGAAATGGATCAATTCCTTCAAAGATACAAGTTTCTAAACTGCACACCAAAAGAAATAGACAATATAAGTAGACATATTTATTAACTAAATTGAATAAATAATACCATTCCAAACCCAAACTATGAGGTTCAGATGGGTTTATTAGTAATTATACTAAATAAGGAAATATTTTTACCAATCATCTCTAATCTCTTTTACGGGACTGAAACAGACAAAGTACTACCGTCTCCCATGATGTAACTCATCCAAGCAGGTCCTTCTTAGCTTCTCTCTTGCCTTCTCTGCATTTCTGAATGAATATTTAGTTAGAGAAGGTGGTTATAGGCAAAGGAAGCTGGGAGACAGTCATCACACTACATCACACACATCACTCTGCTTCATTTACTTACTGGTTCCTATTGTGAATCATGAGTCAACCTAGAATCTTTAGGTAATTAATAAAGTATCTCTGCATCTTTTTCAAACCATCATATTTATATTATTTTAAGCAGAAAAGTATATATGATTTTCATTTAAACTAAATAGCCAATGTATCTCCCACATTTTAAAAATAAATTGACTATGAATCTTGGTTTTCATTATTGTTTCTCTTTGTCTTTATTAATATCGCTATTATATTTGTAGGCTGAAAGAGAGTACCTCAAGATAGAGGATCAGAGTATGCTTTGTGTTAGAATTTCTGGCTTACTTAGAATTCACATCAGGTCATCCTCATAAAATGTATTTCATTCTTAAAGACAGTTTAAACTATTCTTGCATTGTACTCTATTTTAAATATAAAGTGAATCAATTATATGATGAAGGATAGACTTGAACTTTTAGTAGAAAATTCAAAGTATTATATACAATGTTGATTCATGATAAAACACACCTAAAGTCTATAAAATGTTAGAATAGTGTTATTTCATGCTCTATTTTCTTTCTTTTTTTTTACTTTTCTTTTTTTTTTAAAGGAAACAGGCAGGAATAAAGGCATGTAGGCAGGCAGACAGGAAGGGAGAGGAGCTGAAAAAGCATTTAGCTATTTGCTCATTTTGGGTTGGTCCCTCCAAGCTAGGGTCACAAATTCAGGTCTTTGGGTTCCATACTGGAGCCACAGACTTAACACTTGAGTCACCAAACACATACAGTAGTATTAAATTAAAAAAATAAATAAATAAATAAGAAATATAAGAGTTAAACTACAAAGAAATAGACAAGTAAATAGATAATAATTCTTCTTTTGTGCTAATCATATACATGAAAGATTTTTTGTCTATATTCTATAAAACATTTATTATTTTAATTTCCAGTCTTTTCCAAAATTTCTCTTAATATTTTGGGACTCTAACTCTAGCTCCCTTTATAAGGTAGTTTTTTATTCTATGAATTATGCTTTATCCTTGGGGTAACTTATTCTTTTATTTTTATTCTTTGAATATGCCAGAATCCTTCCTGACATTTGCAAGGAAGCAACATTCTTTGTTGAATCTCCTTTGAAAGAGAAAAGCAAGCTTCTAAATTAAGAAAGATCAAATCAGCATAAAATATTAGCATGGCATTATATTCTAAGTCAATAAACTTATCTATAAATGAGAAGCACAACCCAAAACACCTGGAATTATTTCATTTTCAAAACTATGCAAAGGCTATATTTAACTACAACACTTAAAATAATACATTTTGTATTTGTCTTTCATTGCTCCAGAGATTAAAAATATTAACTAAACCAAGAAAAGATCTAAAATTCACAGTCAGGTGGAGCGAAGGGGAAGATTTTCCACAATCTGATCTCTCAGCAAAATTAACCTATAGCTTCCTTCCTGTGTAATGCCAAATATTAAAAATGCTTTAAAAACAACAATAAAAAAATAAGTGATTGTTTTTCTCTAGACATCGGCGTTTAATCAACTGTGAGCAAATTAGTAGTGATACAAAGCACTCACTTCATATGTTTAAGGGTGATACACTCCATACATTTCAAATGTTTTCAATTATAAATTTTAAAGAAGAAATATAAATACTAATTCATTTATAATTCCCTAATTTAAACAAGAAAAGAAAATAACTTTCTTTTTTTCCACATTCCAGATTTCCAATTATTTTAAATACTTGATTTATTATTCCTTAAGGGTCTGGATAGTTCTATCAGGGCACAATGATGGCTGCTTTTAATTGCTCAGTTACTCTATCCAATGATCCAACTTTGGCTTCAGGTTGCTATAGCAATTAAAATGGGAAAACTGCAACAAAGCCTAATAACTCTATTCAATCCATTATATATGGTTACAGCAAACCAAAAAGCTTCCTACGGATTCTGAAACAGATGCATCACCTCTGTAGATAATTAAGTGTTTTGGTGGGAATTTGTGCGAAAACCTGATACACAATTAGACAAATATGTTCACATATCATGTTTCATTGAAGGTTGTATGAGCCTACATGCTTGTCAATGGGTCCTGATCTAAAATGCTTTTATGCCTGATTAATTGTCAATATCAGGCAGGAGTCTGCTCATTAGCTCTTAGCAGGGCCTGTTGTAGATTGCATGAGCTTCATTTAGAGATGATATGCTAACTGTTAATAAAGTGAATTGGCTTTTTGTCTTGTGTGAAAAGAGGCCAGTGAAAAAATACATTTAAAAATCTTCTAAGAGAACTGAATACATTCAGGTTATCATCAGTTCTAAAACTTGCTGTTATATCATCTACATTCCCTTAGTTAAATATAAACTTTGTGTTTTTGCTTTGGTTTATATTTTATGTTTTCAGTCTATTTGGAACCTCCCTTGGATATACTGATGTGTTCAAACTAGTAGCACTTTTGTACAAAATGGAACAAGTCTATTTTAAGATTCATAAGATCTTAGTTACTAACATTTTAGTCAAAATTTTATTCAAATAAACCACATTTATTATAAACAATACATATTTAAATTGTTAATCAAAACTCTGTAAGACTACTTGCTCAATAATTTTCCTCTGAATCAATTAAAGCTTTTAGAAGACCTAATAGTTGACTTCCTTTATTAATATATATTAAACATACTCATGGGATTGGAAAAGACTTCTGGAAAGCACAGAGGGATATCATGTTAACAAGCATGGTCAATTTCAATTATCCTAATTCATTATTTTCAGATCTTAATATTTTAGCTTCCTTTTTATCTCCCATTAAATCAGTCATTGACTAGACTTTGAGATAAAGGAAAAAACACAACCATCTCAAGAATCATGTTAAAATAAAGCAGGAATTTTCAAAATCACCAAAGCACCCCTAAGAATAGTTGTTTTATTAAACTCATACACACTAGAAATAGACTAAATTCATTAATCTGGTTGCTAATGTTATGTGATAAAATATTTTCAGTTTTAAGAGAAAAATTATAAGGCATAGAATTTTGTCTCAAGAAAGAGTTGTAAATATATAATTAGCAAATCAACATTAGAAATAATTATATACATTTAAGGGTACAACAGAAATAATTATTTGTAATCAATAATTATCTCTAATCATAAAAATAAAGATGATAACCATCATGAAGTACAAATAAATCTTTCCCATTTTTAAGTATTTATAGCATTGGGGTTTTTACTGAAAGATGTATTAGGTTAAAGAAAATTTCAGTTATTCCAGGTGTAGGAAAAAAGAACATCTTGAGTAGCCAGTATGAAAAGTACATTTCTAATGGCATTTACAGATAATTAAAGATTTACACACTCACTTTATTCATGTGTATAAGGAAAAATATCTTGTCCAGTGATTTTTATGGGTATACAGTAGAGAAAATAATTGATTTAATTTACAAAATAACACATTCATTCTTGAAAAGGAAATTCTTGAAGGATAATTTTTATACAAACTACCCACACATTATATTACTTTTTGCTTCTTTTTAAAAGTAAGTTCAGAAGATAAAGCTTTTCTCAGATTATTGCAGAAAGATGGTGATGCAGGGTTTCTGAGAATCCCTTCTCTAATAATTTATATTATTTAATTATTCAATTATTTAACTTGAGGAATTTTATGACTACTTTCACCGTAACCAAATATATTTAATTACATGCTATTTTTATTGCATTTGTGATGAATACATATTAGTTTCTGTGTGCAAATACAGTTTTAAATATCACATGACAACTTCTATGAAAGCACAAAGCATTCATAATAGAATGAAAAATATGCCTACAAGAAAATAAAACTTCAGGAAACTTTGAAATAATAATAACTTATTTTTTGAGGGGAATTACCTATTCACAAATGAGTTAACTGTGATATCCAGGGCAATCATATCCATGCATTCAAAAGATTTCATGATGTTCACGATATTCTCTCAACAGTTGGAATTTAAGTCTCAATTCACTTTCTTACAACAACTTTGTTTTTAGAATCTTATTCCTAGAAAATGTAAGCATTAGTCTGAATATTCACTGGGCATTTTCTGTTCTGTGACTTACTTCTGAATATACTTACATATAGAATATCTGCTACTCATCTGAAACTTAAAGATCATATCCACCAACTTTTCTTAGACTCTGTATTCCTGAGTACTCCTAGGGAATATGATACCTTCTTGAATCAAACTTATAGGATATTTTTATTGTGTCCTTATTTTACTTACTTTGCATTAAAGTCACATGACTTACGTAGAATAATAGAATGGTGATATTGGAGTATGTATTCATAATTAACAAACAGAAAGCAAGCATAGCAATATCAAAACTTCCTAATGAGATATAAAAGTTATTTTGTATAATGAGGGAGGAATGGTGAGATACGTGAGTGGAATGGTGGATTATTTGATAAGTTTATGTTAACCTATAAATTTACCTGCCAATTTTTTCAAAGTGATCAATAAATATTTGCATCAGTAATATATGAGTTCCAGTTTCTTCAGATCCTTGTCAACATTTGATGCTATCTTTTTAAAACAACCCTTCTAGTAGGCATGAAGTGGTATCTTGTTTTTTTATTTGCATTTCTCTAATAGTAATAATGTTTGTATCATTTCATTTAATTACCGGTCTTCCATTTATCTTCTTTTGAGAAAATTTATCCAAATATTTAATCTATTTTAAAACCAGATTATATTGTTATATTATTACTATTGAGTTTTGTTAATATATTCTGTAAAAATTCCTATATTATATCTGTGATTTGCAAATAATTTCCTGCAATTAATGTGTTGTCTTTTATTTTGTTGATTGTGTTTCAAAGATTAGAAGTTTTACATTTCGATGAATTCCAATTATACTATTTTTTGTTATTGATTGTCTATTTGATGCCTAAGTCCTTTCTTTAGACAGATATCACAAAGATTTTCTCCTGAGAGCTACGGGTTTGACTTTTATATTTGGTATGATTCATTTTTGACTTAATTGTATATGATAGGACATGAGTCTTCACTGATAGTTTGATACGTAGACATATAATTGTCTGTGTATTATTTATGTCAATAAATATAATTTCTTCATTGAATTGCTTTTGTTAACATCAGTTAACCATAAATATAAGTATACATCCCAGGACTCTCAATTCTGTACCACTGATCTATTGTCCGTCTATCCTTAAAACAATAACACATTTTCTAGAATATTGTAAATTATAATAACTCTGAAATTGGGAAGTATAATTTCTCCAAATTTCTACTCTTTTAAAGATATTTTGGCTATTCTACTCTAGATTTTTTAAAATACTTTATACATTTTAGATTCGACTTGTTAATTAAAAGCTATCTATCAGAGATTTTTGATACACAGTATACAAAAATTAAATTTAGACAATAATTAAAAGTCTATTGCATAAAGAAAATATGGAATGTCGCACCATTTATTTACTTTTCAAATATATTTAAATTTGATTTACAAAATAATATGTGCAGGTTCACTATTCTTTAAATATGTGATCATTTATCACTCCCACAAATTTCTAATAATTCTCCACCACTGTCTATTGAACCCCCAAAATCGATTTGTCCTAAGCCTCAACCCTCTCCCCTCTGTTAAATCAGTTTTGTTGTCAATCCAAGTGTTAGTTTTTCTTTTTTTTCTGTTCATTTCCTTTGTTTCTTTACATTACTTACATGAAATAATCCAATATTTTTGTTTTCTCCTTTTGACATATTTCACTAGCATAATCCCCTCTAATTATATCCATGCTGTCACAAATGTCATAATTTCATCTCTTTAAGGGCTATTTAGTATTCCTGTGAGTGTATATCCTATTTTTGTATCCATTCATTTGTCTATAAGCACTTAATTGTTTCCATTTTTTGACTATTGTAAATCATGCTTCAATAATCATGAAGGTGTATATCTCTTCAAACTGAAAAAGCTAAATACCCCAAAGTGGGATAATAGTAACATATGGAATTCCCACTCTGAATATTTTGAGGAATCTCCCTACTGCTTTCCATAATGATTGCAACAATTTACACTCCCACTAAGAGTGTAAAAGTGTTCCTTTTTCTAATCCTCATCAACATTTGTTGTTTTTGGATAAGTCATCCTTAGAGTGTGAGGTGATATCTCACTGTTGTTTTGATTCGCATTTCCCTAATTACAGAGGTGAGAAATATATTTTCATGTTCCTGTGGTCAATCTATATGTCTTCTTTGGAGAAATGACTAGATTTTCCCATTTTTTATTGAATTGTTTGTTTTTCTTTTGTTGAGTTTTATGAGAACTTTATTAAATTTTGAATGCTAATCCCTTTTCAGTTGTGTGATTTGATCTCCCATTCAGTTGGATGCATTTTCATTTTGATGATAGCTTTTCACTAAGCAGAAATTTTTAGTTTGAAGTAGTCACATTTGTTAACTTTTCTGTTTCCATTTCTACTGGAGTGGAGTCTCCAAAGACCTCTCTAAAGCTGATGCAATGAATCCTATTGCCTATGTGTTTTTCTACATATTTTATATTTTAGTTTTCATCTAATCCACTTTAAATGTATTTTTGTGTATTTTGTTAATTGTCTAGATTAATTCTTTTTCATGTGACTGTCCAATTTTCTAAACACCATTGTTGAAAAGACTTTCCGTTCTCTGTTGTATGTTCTTGGGTCTTTTCTCACGGATTAACTGAGTATATATGTGTGATTTTATTTCTGAGGACTCAATTCTCTTTCACTGGTCAGTGTATCTGTTTCTATTCCAGTACAATACCATTTTGATTATTATGACTTTGTTGTATAGTGAAAAATCTAGGTGTGCAATACCTCCCCTTTTGTTCTTTTGTCTCATAATTTCTTGGCTATTCAGGGTCTTTTTTGATTCCAACAAATTTTAAAGTTTCATGTTCTATTTCCTTCAAAAATACCAATGGGATTTTGATGGGGATTGGATTTAATCCATATATTGCTTTAGGTAAGATGGCCATTTTCAAAATGCTAATGCTTTCCAACCATGAGTATAGAATATCTTCACATCTTTATATCATTTATTTCTTTAAAAATGTGTTGTGGTTTTCATTGTACAGATCTTTCATCTCCTTTAAGTTTATTCCAAGGCATTCAATTATTTTTGTTTCTATTATAAGTGGAATTCTTTTCTAATTTCCTTATATATGGCATTGTTTGTATTCAGAAATGACATGAAGTTTTATTAATTTTATAGTCTGCCACTTTACTGTACTAATAGATGTTTTGGTGGAGTCCTTAGGGACTTCAATGTAAATTATGACAACATCTCCATATAATGATAATTTTAATTTTTTTCCAAATTGGATTCCTTCCATTATGTTTTCCTCCCTTAGACAAGTACTTTTAATAATATGTTGAAAAGTAGTATTGATAGTGGACACCCTTACCTTGTTTCTGATTTTAGAGGAAATGTTTTCGGAACTGTATGATACTATGAACCTGTTAATTACATATATGCTGTCTAATTTATTGTAATCTAGTTATTAATACCGGTTTCTTATGATGTTTTGTATTTCCTAGGCATCAGCTGCAACATTTCCTCTTTCTGAATTGATTCTAGTTTTTAGAGTATTCTATACTTTTTTCTTAGTGAGTCTAGTAAATGTTTTGTTGATTGTTTTTACTTTCTCAAAAAACAACTTTTGATTTCACTGCCTTCTTAATTTCTTTTTGATTTCTATTTTGTTTACTTCTGCTCCAATTTTTATTATTTCCTCCCTGTTATTTCCTTCCTTCTGCTGACTTTTGGTTTCATTTTGTCTTCTTTATCTAATTCTTTAGATGTAGGACTCAATTGTTTCAGCTATTTCTTATTTCTTGAGGTAGGCCTTAATGCTCTAACCTTCCCTCTTGGTACTGTTGCTGAATCTCACGTGTTTGTGTCTTAATTTTCATTTGTTTCCAAGTATTTTTATATTTTCCACTGATTTCATTTTTTACTCAACAGTCATTCAGAATCATGTTGCTTATTCTCTAAACAATGTGAAATTTCATGATTGATTTCTGATTTTATATCACTGGATTCAGAGAAGGTACTGGTATAATTTCAATCTTTGTAACCTTGTTGACACTAGCTTTGTTTGTCAAATTATGGTCTATTCTTAAGACTGTTTCATGAACACAAGAAAATACGAATTCTTCAGTTATTGGATGAAATGTTCTGTAATTTTTATTAACATCATTTAAAAAAATATTTAAGGCAGTTTTTTTCCCCTGATAAATTTCTGACTGATTGATCTGTCTATTGTTGTATGTGAGACTTTGAAGTGTTCTACTGTTATATTTTCTTTCTGTATCAACTACTTAATCATTATGTAATGGTCATCCCATCTTTTGTTACTTTCTTTAGTTGGAAGTCTGTTTTTTCTGATATAAGTATGGCTATCTCTGCTTTTTTTATGTTATGATAATTTGATTATTGGATTGTCTTCCAACCTTTGACTTTGAGTCTATGTTTACCTTTAGAATTTAGATGAGTTTTCTGTATTCAATTGAAAGTTGAGTTCTGTTTTTTAATCCATTTGGGCAATCTATGTCTTTTGATTTGTGAGTTTAAGCCTTTAACTTTTAGGGTAATTTTTGATAGATAACTGTTCATATACATTTTGCTATTTGTTTACAAGGCATTGTTGCCGACTATTGCCATACTTTTGTTCTTTTCTCATTCTTTTTCTTGTGATTTGAAAACATTTATGTTTTGTTTGCATTTTATTACCAATTCTGTGAGTTTTCTGTTCACATACTTGATTGTTTATTTTGAGGCACATTTTATATTTTGATAAAGTTCAGCTTAACTAATGTTTTGTTTTTTTTTTTTTTTGAGTTTGCTTTGGTCATACCCAAACTATCATTGGCAAATCCAATGAACTTTTACCTCTATTATTTAAGAATTTTATATTTTTAGCTCTTACATTTAAGTGTTTGATCTTGTTGAGTTAATTTTTGTTTATTGTGTAAGTTACTATTTTAATTTCATCATTCAGCATGTGATTATCAGGTTTGCCAAAGTTATCTGTTAAAAAGAATTTCCTATCTCCACTGAAATGTCTTGACACCTTTGTTGAAAACAATTTCTTATTTCTCTATATTATTCAATTGGAATAGATGTCTGCCTTATGCCACTACCAGATTGTTTTGGTAACTGTAGCTTTGCAGTGCTTCTGAAATTTGAAAGTGAGATGTCACCAATTTTGTTTTTTTCAAGATTGCTTTGGCAATATGAACTCCCATAGGATTTCATATGGATTTTAGGATGGAGTTTCTATTTGTTATAAAGACAATTGAAAGTCTGACACAGATTTCATTGAATTTGTAGATTGTGTGAGGTAGTGCTTTCATCTTAACACTATTTAGCATTTCTATCCATAAACACAAGACATCCTCCATATATTAGTATCTAAATTTTCAGCAAAATTTTGTTGTTTTAAGTATATACATTCTTTTCTTCTATGTTTAATTCCAGGGTATTTATTTCCTTTTGATGCTATTGTCATTGATACTGTCTTCTTAATTTTCTTTCCAAATTAATCATTGTTGATGAGTAGAAATACAACAAATTTTGGTGTGCAGTTTTATATACTGAAACTTTTAGAAGTTTATTTAATTTTCAATCTGCTGTTGGTGGTAGTGGTAGTAGTGGTAATGGTGAAATCCTTATGGTTTCTTACATATAAGATCACAACATTTATGAACAGATATTCTATTTTATTCTTTCCAGTTTGAACACCTTTCATTTATCTCTACTGCCTATTGTTCTCATTATATATTTCAATATTGTTTTGACTGGAAATGAAAAGGGCAGGTGTTTGTGTCTTATTTTTTATCTTAAAAAGAAAGCTTTTATCTTTCACTTGAATGTTAGGTAGCAGTGGTTTTTATTATAGTGAGGAATTTTCCTTCTAGTCCTAATTTATTAAATGTTTTATTTAAAAGCATTGAATTTCTTCACATATTTTCTGCATCTATTGAGTTTATCAAGGTTTTTATTTATTCTATTAATTATTTTTGTATTTCTTTAAAGTGTAAATTTATACAATTGATCTGAATTTTTAAATGTATTTCTATTTCAGCATTGCTTTTCCTGTATCCCATAGTTTTGCTGAATATTTTCATTGACTTCAAAGTATTTTATAACACCACTTGATAGTTTCCTTGTTTCAAAATGCTGTGTTTGGTTTCCACATATATGGGAAGTTTATAATTTGTTTATTGTTTTCTAGCTTCATTGCATTATAATCAGAAATCATATCTATAATATTTTAATTGTTTAATGCTATGAAAAATTCTGTTGCCTAAATTATCTTTTATGCTTTTTGTGTATCTTCTATAGATGTTTTCATTGTGACTTTCACAGAGATTGCATATAAAATCCTGAAGTTATAATTTGAATCAATATCAGTATGACCTCAATTACATACATAAAATCTGCTGACAGTTTCATCCTCTCTTACTATTGATGTGTTTAATTGCATATTTAAATACTTCATGCCTAATAACATACATTTATCATTGTTTTATACATTGTTTTTAAATTCCATAGAAAAGGAAAAATGCCGAAGTTATAATTATGTGTTATTTATTTCCTATATATTTACCTTTAGCAAGAACTTTGAATCTCCACATTACTTCAAGTTACTGTCTAATGTCTTTTCATTAAAACCTGAAGGATTTCTTTAGTAGTGCCTGTCGGACAAACCTAATGATAATAAATATGAGCGTAGAGGTCAGCTGAAATGAAAGTTAAAGTTTTCTCAGGATTTTTATCATGATGTATTTCCTGAACTGCATGTAACTTCCTGATTTTTCCTGTATATGCAATTGCTTTAGAAAATCCTAATTTCCCTAAAAAACTTACCCCAGTTACTCCTCTGGGCCTTCAATGACCCAGAGATGACTCATGTCTTTAAAAAAAGATCCCTTGACCAAGGCATTTGTGGATTTGTTGCTCCCTTTATCAGCAGTGCCGGTTTCTTTTTCTAGCTATGTTACAAATTATCTGAAATTTAGACCAAAAAGACTGTTTTTCTAGCACCCCTCAGCCAGGCTATACTCACAATACACAATAATTTACAAATAGGATCTACTCTACTCCCCCAATTAAAGGAAGGGTAACCAGCATTCCGTTGCTCCTGACAAACATCGTTATCTGCGAGAGAGTGAGGGAGGGAATGAAAAGTAAAACACCACAAAACTTTCCTCTCATTTTGAAGGTGACTTTTTCTTGATTTAGTATGTAATTGGTTGTCAAAAATCTTTGATTATGTCTGAGAACACCTATAAAGTTAATTTACACAGTTATTGGTTCTTTTGTCTTTGTGGGTTTTTTTCTGTGTGGGGAGCAAGAGCATATAGCTTCCTACTGAATCATTTCGCTGGTGTCACTCCCACAAGGATTCACTTTTGACATGTCTAGAAAACTTTTATTTATTCCCTTGTTCTCCAAAATCAGTTTTAAATTTTATGGTCCCTTTTTTTTTTTTTTTTCCTTTTAACTGTTGGTTTACATGACTACCTAATCTAAAGTTCATCATTCTTTAAATTTCAACAACTATTGAATAACCATGAAACATAACTCATTATTTTGTATTTCAGCTCATACATTATGAACATTTAAAAAATTTGGATGTAGGTATTCTTTCTCTGTTTATTAATTTAATAGAGGTACTATAATGTTGGGATTTTATGTATTTCCCTAAATATTCAGATAGCCTGCTATCTTTTTGTTGTGATTTCCAATTAAATTTTTGCCTATGCAATGATTTTAAACACTCATCTTATACTCTTTATTGGAATATAATAATATTTTTTGTATTTGCGAATAGTAAACCTCTGTCATGTTTGCTGAATCTATCAGTGCTGTATATGGCTTGTATTTTTAAATCATGCACTTGCCCTTAGTATCATTATTTTATCCAAAGGTAAACTGAATGCTCAGTGTTGTAAAAGTATCCTACTGACAGTTTGTCTTCTGCTGAATCAATTGGGATATACAGCTTGAGGTACCACATACAAACTGTCCAATGTTCAAATAATTACAGATCCAATAACTGAATGTGGTTGAGATTTAAAGTTAATATTTCTCATGGAATGGTTTTCCACAGAGAAGTTTGAAAAATTGTTTGTTTTATTCTATCATAGGATGGTAGAATGGATTTTTTACCTATTTTAGTAAAATGGCAAAAATTCTAGAATTCTAATTTTATGTAAGAGGTTATATTTTCAACTCTGTATTTTTTTAACCAAAAGAAATGCCAATATTTTCTTCTTTTTTCTTTATTACTCAGGTGTCAGATTTTATTCCAAATATTTTAAAGATAGGTCCATGGGAAAATGTTTTCATTTTACTGATTAATTACAACT
Source organism: Solenodon paradoxus (assembly GCA_004363575.1). Taxonomy (NCBI): domain Eukaryota; kingdom Metazoa; phylum Chordata; class Mammalia; order Eulipotyphla; family Solenodontidae; genus Solenodon; species Solenodon paradoxus. The sequence goes on along the minus strand of RJWH01000218.1, from coordinate 806,318 downwards.
CAGAAAAAGCACATTTGTATGTGCTCCAGACATAGTTGAATAATGTTTAAATTGAACAATCCGTAAATATTTACTTTGTGAAATTTCAGAGTTTATTCAATGATGATGAATACAATTCATTTTTAAAATGCATCAGACATATAAATATCCATTATTTAAAGCAATATATTTCAGAATAGCTAGATATATCTCAGACCAACACACAAATAACAATAATAATACTTTCACTTAATGATTTATTTTTCTGGTCATACACACCTACATATAGGGATGTTTAGAAAAGAATAAGAGCAAAATATTTCCTTAATGACATTCCCTATCCTTTATTACCTTATTCTAATGGAAAGGGCAATACACCTACTGGATTAGGACTTCTTTCCCATATGTTCTAATCACTGAAACTATTTCATTATATGCTTCTACTTAAAACTTATGATTAAACTTACAATATTTATTTCATCCACATGTCTATGTATATATGTACGTGCAGTTCTCTATTAGTCTGTACCTCTGTCTCTGTATAGATGAATAGTATGAATAACAAAACTAAATAAAAAATATTATACATCATGATCATGTTGAATATATTCCAGGGTTGCAAGAAGGAGATAGATAGATAGACAGATTGATCAATGGAATACACCATTATCATCCAACAAAAGCAAGTCATCAGCTCCTATAAAAATATGCAGAAGATACGTTTGAAATTATTTAATTAATGATTAAAAAACCCTCACCAAGACAGAAATGGAAAATACATACCTCAACATAACAAAATCTGTATATGAAAAAACCACAGGCAACACCATACTCAATGACAAAGGACTGAGAGCCTTTCCCCTAAGATTTTGATTTAGACAAAGGTGCCTACTCTCACCACTACTGTTCAGCATAATCTAGAAGTCCTGGTCAGAATATTAAGACATGAAAAGGACATTAAAGGAATTAAAATTAAAAAAGAAGAAATAAAACTATCATTTTCAGGTGACATATTATATCTAGAAAATCCTAAAGACTCTACTAAAAAACTAATGGATGTCACAACAAAGTGAGAGTATATAAAATCAATACAAAAAAATTCAGTAGCATTCCTATCTGCAAACAGTAAATTAGAGGAGAAAAAATAAATAAATTCCATTCTACAAAATTAACAAAGGAGGTGAAATACCTCTACCTTGAAAATTATATGACATTAACAAAATAATTATAAGAAAACACAAAAATGGAAGAATATTCCATGATCATGAATTGGAAGAATTAACAAGATGAAATGGCCACCCTACCCAAAGAAATATACAGATTTAATTCATTCTTGTAAAAACTCTAGAAACATCTTTAAAGGAAATTGACCAAACAATACTGAAATTTGTAAGCAATTATAAAAGTCCTCAAATAGTCAAAGTTATCATCGTAGAAGAAAGAAGAGTGGAGGAATTACACTCCATTACTTCAATCTACACTACAGAGCAATTCTCATCAAAACAGTATAGTATTGTAACAAAACCAGACACACAGATGAATGGAATAAAATAAAGAACCCAGAAATAAAGTCATACCTACAATTAATCTATGACAAAGGAGACAAGAAATATTTTGGAAGAGGGAAAGTCTATTAAATAAATGGTTATGGGAAACCTGGACTTATACCTGCAAGCAAAACATTAGATTACCATTAGTAACACATCTGAAAACTAAGAGAAAATGAATTAAGAACCTGGACATAAGAACCAAACCATAAAATATATAGGAGAAAATATGAAAAAAATCATTATCCATGACATCAATATCAACATCAAAGATGACAGGGGAAGTGACAACTGCAACTAAGGAAAAATTATACAATTGAGATAATACCAGAAAGTTCCTGTACAGTTAAATAAAACACCACTAAAACAAAAAGGCAACTCACTTAATAGGAGAAGATATTCATACAACATACATCAGGCAGTTGTTTAATCGCCAAACTACATAAAGAGCACATATAATTCAACAACAGAAAAACAAAGGGCCCACTCAAAAAATGGGCAGAAAAGTTGTACAGCTACCTTTCTAGAGAAGACACACAGATGGCTTGCACACATTAAAAAATGTTCTACTTCACTCATCACCAGAGAAATGCAAATAAAACCACAAAGAAATATCACCTCATACCAGTGAGAATGGTCTACTTTAAAAAGACTAGAAAAAGCAAGCACTGGAGAACCTGTGGAGAAAAAGGAACAATCCTGCATTGTTGTGGGGAATATACATTAGGGCAATTTATGGTGATTACTCTCTCTCTTTCCATATATTTTGTGTGTGTGTATGCATATACATATGTATATACATACATACCCAGAAAATACAAAAAAAATACAAAAATACAAAAATACTAATCTGAAAAAAATCTACACCCCTATGTTCATAGCAGCACAATTCACAATAACCAAGACATGAAAACAACCTAAATGATTATCAATAAATGGCTGCAAAAAGAAGCAATGGTATACATACTTAATGGAATTCTATATCCTATTCAGCTGGTAAAAAAGATGAAATTCTTCCCTTTGAAATATCCTAGGTGGAACTAAAGTTAATTATGCTAAGCAAACTAAGACAGAAAGTAAACTTACAAGATGGTTTCACTCATATATGTTAATATAAAGCAACAAAACGGACACGTATCAACCAAATTCACAGGATTCAAGATGTGACTACTATGGGGATGAAAGAGGGAAGGAAAGAAAGGAGTGGACAAGGTGGTGAAAGGGGACCAAAACTGGCAGTGGTTGTGTTGTGAAGTACATGCAAACTGAGGTGTCATTTCAATGTCTTAAAATATATATTAAAATGTAAAAAAATGATAAGAGTTTAAAACAAATATTGAATATCAAATTTAAACATGCAATCCCTACGTCAAATATTTCTTTTTATATGAGTTGAGCAGAGGATTATTATTTTGTTTCCATTAAAGTTTTCATAAGGTGCAGACTAAAGGATAATGGTGAGAATTTCCAACAGATATTATCTGCATGTATAGGGCTTCTCTCATAAAACAGCCAAATTCTGTTACTTCTCTACCTCAACTATATCTTTGTATAGAGCCATGGTAGAACAGGGTATAATTATATTTGTATAATTTCCTCTTACCAATTTAAATGAAATCTTGATTTTGTCAATATTTATTATTATTTGACCTCAAATTGAATTTTGTAGGAAAAAACTCTACAATTCTGAATTGGATTTTGGTAAGGACATAACACCATTTGAATGATTGGACTCGGAAGGTATTTAATGAATGCAGTGTGTATGTGTGTGTGTGTCGTGTGTGTATATTGAAGATTTTTCTTTCATATTCACATGCCCAATGTAAATGGAATCTTGAAATAGTGGAATTTTATATAAGTCGATGTTGCCCATGCTGAATAGTTGGTAGTTCCATTTTGTATAGGATTTCTACAAAGGAAGGCATTCTTTTGGTAGGGAGAAATGAACTGGATGGTAAGGATGGGAGAGAAGAAAACTTCAGTTTACATCTGGTGACATGAGAGATAATGAATTTCAACACATGGTCTGTTCTAACTGTATTTTTTTTTTGACTCTGAGTCTTTGTAATACTTGTTTATAACATAACATGGTCATATTTCACAAACTTTAATGATTCTCAAACCACACCAACACAATGAAAAGAGTGGGTACTTTTCAGTACAGATAGTACTATGATGCAACACAACACTATTTGTAAGAGAATTATTTAGGAATTTGAATTTTTATTCCCCAACTTACTCCTATCCTTTCTCACCCAATAAATTTGAAAGATTTAATTATTTTTTTAATAAGACTCAGTGATGAATTTGTGTTGCCATGATTCAAAAAAATCTTTTTAAATATACAAGGTAGTGAGACTCACTATACGTGAACGTGTGCTCGATGTTACTGATTTTTGGTTTTATCTTATATGTTATGGCATATTTTACTGAGTTTTAAGCAGTATTTTTTGCCATTATGGATCAATAGCTATGAAGGGTCTTTACATTTACCATAAAACATGATTTTACTCTAACAGGTCTTTTAATTTTTATTTATTTATTTATTTATTTTATCATAGTCTGTGCTTTAGGAGATTGAGGCCAAAGTAGGTGATGCCCAAATTGTGGGATCTAGATGTGTGGATAACAAAATAGTTTTTCTTCCAAAGAATTCTTTATATAAACTGTAGCTTTGTAGATTTGGTTCTTGTTGGATACAATAGCCGAGGTAAGATAACTCGGCCTTTACAGCCAGGGCGGAGTGCTGAATCAGTCTCGCTCTTCACATTAGGTAATACATGAAACCCACCTGGGGATCCTGGGAAAGTCTGCTCAACACTCCCACTGCGGCCCGCTTTGTTTTTCCTCTCCCATTGCCAAACCTCCATGAACTCCAAAGGACACTCAATCTTTCCAGCTTTCCCACCTGTAATGAAATAGACAAGTGCAACGGTCGCATTAAAATAATGCAGATACAATGGCTCTTCAACCATTAAGTTGGAGCCAGCTGAAAATCTGGTTAAAATGTCTCATCAGAATTGCTTCCACAAACCTGGAGGCATTTTTCTCCCCTCATAAATGTCATTCCAAAGATACGCTCGTGGATGTTGTTGAATATAAATTATCAAACAAACAAACAAAACAAAGCTTAGCATGTTCTTGTCAATGAACATCCCATGGGCTCATGCTAGGCCCACATCTCAGTAAGAGAGGATTTTATAACATTTTACCTGGTTGGTCTCAGTTCATCCTTTTCTTAGCCCCACAGGATTTAAACACTCTTCCACAGGAAATGCCACACAATTATTGGAGTATTCACCGATATAAAAAGAAATGCAAGTCTTTTGATAATTTTTAAGGAAAGTTGGGAATCAGAAATGCAACCTGTGAGGCCAGGTTTATGTTCGTATTTTAAACATGTAAGGTTTCAAGAATGGTTTTATAGGAATCATTAACTTTTTAAAAGACATCAGTTTCCTTCTGTCATTAATGATATGCGTAACAGTTTAATGTAATGCTACTTTTAATTATCACAGCCCTTTCTTTTAAATATCAAATTTCCCTCTCTAAACTGTCCCGAGTTCTCTTTAGAGTCTCATCTGTCACTGTAAATGCCATCACTTTATTCCTCCTTTAGATGCAGTGACAGGCCCACTCTTATCCCAAGCTTTATCTCTTTTTCCATCCTTTATTGTACTACAAAGATCCCTTTTTCATAGTTTACAGCTGTATCCGCTTTCCACACGTGGCAAATGATTGCCTCGGTAAAGGTATTTTCTGTTTCAATCTTACATTTTCCCAAGGGAGAACAAAAGGGACAAGCTTTCTGGAGTTGGTTTCACTGAGAAAATTGTTTAGAATTGCCTCATTCCTCAGCAGATTAACGAATGCATACAATCCCAGCTTAAGTGCTATTGTACTGCACAATTTGTCCATTATACTTTGTCCTTTCCATTTAGAAAACCCCTCACCAATTAAAGTAATACAGTCTTCCAATACCTGCTCCCAATTAAATCTGAGCTGTATTACCTGCCCCGATGCAGCTGGTCACAGATTCTTACTACTTCCCCGCATTCATTAGGCCTGTTCATTATCAAGGGATGGTGGCAGGAATTCAAGCCACTGCCTTTCTTTTAGGACTCACCAAAATTATTAGCTTTTCACCCAAGGCCCCACTGAGGATACGATTAAGTAGAAGGAGACAGAATTCATACAGTAGCAAACTTCCTTTGTTTCTGCTTTGCTCATGTCCTCTCCCCAGTAACACATCAAAAAGATACAGTACAGGTACAAAAGAACACTCATCTTAATTAAAGGATCACTTTTCCCTCCCTTTCCAGCCCAAAGTCTGCCTACAGCCTTATTCCTGTATCTTAACTGCACTCCCCCATCAAGCCCTTTTTGCAAGACCACAGTGAGACCCATAAAGGCTCTGAAAGTGACCACGAAACCCGCTTACCACAAGTTTTGTCTTTTAAAAGCAGCACCTTCGAGCTTCATGTTGGACTCCATTTTGGAGCAGGGTTATTTTTCTATCCAAGGCTTAAAGTGACTCTGAATAAGAAGGAGGTGTGGGTGGAAAGAAAGCACTGGGAACTGAGCTGTGACTTAATTTCTAATGTGGCAGTATTTTGCTAGTGGGGTCTCCCAGATAAATTTAATCTTCTCAGAAAAATACACAACAATAAGAAACAACACACTTATTTGAAGACAAAAATTGCAGTTAACTCCTTGGCAACTACTGCAGTTGTGTCATGATTATTGGTCAGGAGAGAGAGAGAGAGAGAGAGAGAGAGAGAGAGAGAGAGAGAGAGAGAGAGAGAGAGAGAGAGAGAGAGAGA